>VYXH01010175.1:231975-246530 GCA_013397275.1 Burhinus bistriatus
AGGGCAACAAAGATGACTGGGGGATTGGAGCACCTCCCTTATGAGGAAAGGCTGAGAGAGCTGGGACTCTTTAGCCTGGAGAAGAGAAGGCTGAGGGGAGACCTTATTCTTGCTTATGAGTCTCTAAAGGGTGGGTTGGAGGAGGATGGAGGCAGACTCTTTTCAGTGATTCCCAGTGACAGGACGAGGGGCAATGGGCACAAGTTGGAACACAGGAAGTTCCATTCAAACAGAAGGAAAAACTTCTTTATGGTGAGGGTGACCGAGCACTGGAACAGGCTGCCCAGGGAGGTTGTGGAGTCCCCTTCTCTGGAGATTTTCCAGACCTGCCTGGATGCAGTCCTGAGTAATGTGCTCTAGGCATTCCTGCGTCAGCAGGGGAGTTGGACTAGATAATCTCTAGAGGTCCCTTCCAACTCTGAAAATTCCATGATTCCGTGATTCCGTGATCTGGGTGTCCCATGCCAGCCCCAGCAAAGGGGAGGAAACCCCATTTATTCAAGAAATAGAATAATGAAAAATCTTCAGGAGTCAGAAGAATTAGGAAATTATGAAACTAAACCAAATTCAACCAGTCTGGCAACATATTTCAATTCCCGCAATTCTTTGGTGACTTTGATTTAAATGGAAATCTGGTGGCTGGCTTCATTCGGGGAATCACCAGACCTGGACCTAGGGCTTAGTGGTCTCATGGGCCAGCTGTATGGCAAAGTATAACAGCATGTGGGGATGGGAACTGTCCCCTCCTGTTTGACATCTGCACCTGAGCTTGTCCAGTGTCCTCCCTGCATTGCCAATGGGGAGACATCAGTCTTCTGGGCTCCCCTACATCCGCTGCCTGCTTTAGGATGGGTAAATTATCACCTCCAAGTGTTGGTTCCTCTCGTTTCATTACAAGAAGACACTCAGTGATGAGATGAGATGGACTCATCTATATTTTAGTTACCTTCGTCTCTTCAGGTGAATCCCACTCTTGCTTTCCAGGTAAATGCCTGGATAAACCAGGGGCCAAATTTTAATTTACTGCCTGTCATGGTTTCAGCTAGGATGTAATTAACTTTCTTGCTAGAAGCTGATGTGGGGGTATGTTTTGGATATGGGATGACAGCAATGTTGATAGTGCACTGATGTTTTTAGTTGTTGCTAGGCAGTCAAGGCCTTTTCTGCTCCTTGTACTGCCCCACCAGCGAACAGATGAGAGTGCACAAGAAGTTGGGAGGAGACACAGCGGGGACAGCTGACCCCAACTGACCAAAGGGTTATTCCATGCCATATGACATCATGCTCAGTATATGAAGCTGGGGGAAGAAGAAGGAAAGGGGGGTGATGTTCAGAGTGATGGCGTTTGTCTTCCTAAGTAACCATTACATGTGGTGGAGCCCTACTTTCCTGGAGATGGCTGAACACCTGTACGCCGATGGGAAGCAGTGAAATGAATTACTTGTTTTGCTTTTCTTGTATGCACGGCTTTTGCCTACGTATTAAAATGTCTTTATCTCAACCCATGAGTTTTTTCTCACTTTTACTCTTCCGATTCTCTCCCCCATCCCAACTGGGTGGAGTGAGCGAGTGGCTGCGTGGTCCTAGTTGCTGGCTGGGGTTAAACCACAACACTGCCAGCTGGTGAGATGTACTGGTGTACTGGTGAGATGTGGTTCTTCATGACTGCTGCTCGCATGAGGGCTGCAGGCAGTAAGCTGGGGCTCAGCAGAAGTATTCAGCTGAATTTTACTTAGCTGCTAGCAGGATATAAGCTGCAGTGACACAAAGATTGGAAGCTCATTTACCCTCTCCCTTGGATGCTTTTTGCAGGTCACTAAGATGTTTGCAGTGTGAATGTGGCCTGACAGATATCTCACTAACAGTATTTTCCTGGATGCTGAGATTCACTGTCTTGCAAACACCAACTCACACCACACCGTGCTGTTGTCTGTATTTTCAAGACTTCTTCACAATAACCTTGTGTGACGATATTGTAATGAAGATTTGTAGCGCTGTCTGTAGCAGTTGTTTTTACGTCTTCGGTACTTGTTTATTTTCCTGCCGTGTTTCTGAGGTTTGCTTCTTGCTGTACTTCCTTTTTTTTTCTCCTACATATTCTGGGAAAAAGATCTGTGAAAAGGTGAGTCATGTGCCACGTGCACGGTAAGGGTCATGCTTAGAGGGTTGTTCTGTTTTCCTGTCGAGGGGTTGAGTCAAGAAGGAGCTTTTGTCTGAAAATGTTTTATCATCAACAGAGCTGGGTCAGTGAGTCATGAATGGAGCGGCTGCTGAAGCAAGAGCAGATCCTTCAATCGCTACGTGAAATAGGTTGGAAATGTGAGACCACTGGGGTAGTAGCAATGACCTAATATGAAGGGTCTTTGGCCCGACTGGCACTCAGTTCGCTCCTCCACCTTTTAATTGTCATGGTCCAGCACTTGGTGTCCTCTAGCTCATGTTCCCTGGGGAACTGGTGTTGTTGACACATCTGACGTCAGTGCCACGATGTGACATGCTGCTCTTGCATGGTCTGGTCAGGTGGCTGATATGCTCTAGTCTGGTATCACCTACAGATGAGCAAAGCAGAAGATGGTGGTTGTGTTGGGACTGTGGAGCAGCACTGGTGCCTTCTGCTGTCCCTCTGCCTCCATGCCAGGGTGAAACCTGGACATGAGTGCTTAACCAGCCTGCTCTGCTCTGAAAAGAACCAGATACGTGGAAAGGGAGGAGATCAGAAAAGATCAGAAAATCAGGTTGCTCCACAGCCACAGGGCTCAATGTGTTTTCTTTTTGGCCATGGCCAGGGTGTGCAGCCTGACAGAAACACCACCGGGACCTCTCCTGCTCTCGGTGTGACCTAGCTTCCCATTCAAGGTGAAGTGGGATGGTTTCTGGTTGGGCTGAAGATGGCAGGGATGGTTTCTCGGTGCTGCCCTGTGTCCATGCAGGATGAGCCCAGGTCCCAGATGGTCTCATGATGATTTGCTAGCTATCAGGGGAGAGGTAGATGCCTCTGATGGAGGAAGTAGCCCTGTCTGGTCAGTACCCCATCTGATGTATCTGAACTCATTTTGAGGAAGCTGCTTTTCATCTCGCTGTGGGCTCTGTAGTGCTTTACATGCTGCACTTATTTTTTGGATTAAACAGGTAACACATGAAACCCAAACAGAGAACTAGTGAAAGCCTCCTTCATGTTCTATTGCTCTCTGCTAGATGCAAATAAGCCCTTTCGGGAGGGCACCCCGTCTCAGTTCTCATCAGCCAGTTTCCCAGGGACGGGGAGGAAAGAGATGCAAATTAAAGGTCTGTAGACCCTTTCCCCAGCCGCTAGCACTGTCTGCTGCAATACCCACATGAGAACGGCTCTGCCTCTGTGTCCTCTCCTCAGCACAGTGCCTTGAAGTACCACAGACTCCTACGATGCTAAATAACATCTGAGACCTTGCCCACATCTCAGGGAAACTTGACCTAGTTTCTCCATCAAAACACCTGCATTACCAAGCTTACCTAAGCGGCAGATCACAGACTGAGCAAAATCTTCAACATTAAGGGTTTTTCTTTTTTCCTCCCCAGAATTAATTTTTTTTTTAAAAAAATGTGGCTGCCAAACAAAGTCTTATTTCAGTTTGATTTATTCTAAGTTGCCCTAAATAAAAATTTTTTACTGCAGGCTCGTGGCAACATCACAAAGATCTTGGGGAGATGGAGATTTCTGGATGTGTGAGTGCAATAAGAAGCAAGCGGGTGCTGTGGAATATGCCCATGATAATAATAATTACTGTGAGGTTTCTGTTAGTTTGGACAACACAGAAAGAATTAACAGAATTGACATTTATGTTAGATGTCATGATTAAGGTGCCAAATGTAACTTAAGGTTTGATTGCAATGAGATTAAAGGAGGAGAAAATATCCCTTCTGATTACAGGACACAGCCCAATAAAGGAAGTTCACGTGTGAAATATTTTTTTTTTTCAGCTGCTTGGGCTAGGAACTTTAAAAATGTCATGCTTAGATTCTGAAGTCCAGGTCTATAATTTGGCATTTTCTGATAAAGTCCCAAGCCAGGGAACTGCAGAGCAATGAAGACAGCAGGCTCCAACTTTATGGAGTATTTTGCCTTCAGTGTTGTCCTGGAACTTTATTTCAAGCAAAGAAATTAAATAGTGGCCCAAAAAGAGGGGAGCAGAAAAGGCAACCTGCACCTCTACTTTCAGGGAGGATAAGGATTCATATTCATATTTCAGTGGGACTTCAGAAAGAACAGCACTGATCTGGTTTTTCTGTCAGTCGTGTTGGCCTGAGAGGGGTATAGCCCTGACGTTTTCCCTGGGGTTTTACTCCAGCTGAAGTACATCCCAGGTCAACTCTCTCTCCATGATGCCCTTCTGTCTGCTTACTCACATCAGGGCTGGGTGCGGAGGACTGACGGTAACAATGCTGCTCTCCTGGTCCCTGTTATAGATAGTCTCACTGGAAAAATCTGGCATTTTAAGGGTGAAGGCTGTTTCCCTCAAGGGATTAGTTTTATTATACCAACATGAAGGTAACTTTGCCAGTATAGCTGCCAGTCTAAGAGGACTTCACCAGCAACGCAGTCCTGGGGTCGAGGTAACCCAAGCCCCACTTCTCTTACAGCGAGATGCACTGCAGGAGCTTGGTGAGGACACTGGCAGATGTTGAACATGACTGCTATGGACTCAGAGTATTGCTCAACCCTGGAGAATTTTTCCTCATGTTCAGCATGGCTTATTTTGGAGTTCACTGTTGCCAGGAAGAGCTGCAGTGGGGCTGTAAGGTTTCTAAGGCAGATGTGGGCTGTCTTCTACCAGCATTTTGCATATCTCACGCACCACCTGGTGTCAGACGTGGTTTCTGAGGGTAACCTTTCTGTGGTTTGGTTATACAGAACAGCATCAGCAGTTATTTTATTTGGTGAAAGTTATTTTGCCAGACAAAAATTATGGCTGAGGCGAGAAGCGATGGATTGTTTCTCCCTCTGTGTGTGTGACAAGTCTGCCCACGGCTATCTGGCCACACTTCACAGCACAGCAGAGAACTTCCCTCTCGCTCATGAATTCATCCAGTTGTCCAAGTTCTTCTTGTGTTGTCCCAAGCTCAAATGCTTCCCTTTTGTCTTCTAAGGCAGGAAGACTTGCCAATTCCCCACATGCATGTGCTCACATGAGCACAGAGAAAGCGCTCTTTAGTACTCACATGCATTATATTTAACAGCTGCACAGCTTTAGCAAAACAGGAGTCAGACCAAAATGTAGCTCATTGTTTTTAATAAAAGGAATACCAGTCTTGCCAGATGTGGTGTATGTTTTTCCAAATGAACTAGAGCAGTGTTCGCAGCTGAGTATGATATGGGCTTGTGCAATAACATCACTTGTTTTTTCATGCCCATGAATGGCAAGGCACAGACTGGTGTTTAATCCAAAATACAAAGGGTTTTCCTCATGAGAACAGAATGAACTTGAAGGAAATGGAGTACAGGCTATCTGCTATACTGTTAGCTCTGCTACAGAGGTAGCCAGCCCATGAATCAAGAGATGTTTCCCCCAGCAAAGACAAGGCTGATGGTCTCCCTTTACGATGGCTACTGTCATGTCATACTACTGAAAGCTGATGGAACTGAATTCTAGAGAACAAGCTGAATGTGGAAGATGGAGTTGCGGTTCTTGAGATGGTTGCAAAGATATGAACACCATAAAATGAGCAATGTACAGAGTGCACTGCAAAGAAGGGAGACATGTAGGCTCAGAAATGTGTGTGAAGCTGAGCTGATCAGAGCTTTCTTCAAACAAAGAGAAGAGCCAGGAAACATCACTGATGTAAGACCAGGTCTCCATCAGGTGTAGACTGTAGTAGCATCATTGACTGTGCCTTAATGTTAAAGTGCCATAGCGTTTCTAAAGCTTTTTCTGCTTGAGATGTAGGAGACTCCAAAGAGTGCCTTGACACTCTTGGTATGACATCTCTAAGTCATCCTGGAGCTCAGGTTGCATCTCCATAAAGAATTTCTCTCCCGACACCAAGGGTGGATGTGTGACTCCTTCTGTGTGACTATTCCTGCTACTGTTTGACATCTTCATCCATTGGCAACCTCTGACATCTGGAATTTTCTGGGAGAGAAGAAACAAATCTTCTCATAACACATCACCTCTGAAAAGGTAGCAACAGTCATTCTCCTTCTGGTTGGATGTTAGGATTTTGCTAAATGGAGGGGAAAGGAAGGATGTTAGGACAAGTAGGCTGCTTGTCCTCACCAAGCAGTGTAGCCCCCCACGTTGAGCTGCTTTCAAGCAGTTCTGCACATCGCAGAGCAGATGGGTCCTGGAAGACGGAGTGCATTCAGGGGAAATCTAGGTACTACTGTGCTGTAAACAAACTTCCCTTTTAAACAGCTTGTTTCAGTGGTGGCTCTGGATAAACATCATCTTGTGTTAATCACCGGCTCTTATGGCAGCAGCAGCACTCGCCGCAGCCACTCCAGGTCTTGCTGCTGATATCATTAAAAAAAATAAATATTTCCTCTCCTTGCTGGTACAGTGGTTCAGATTAAATAACTTCACAGCCTGAGAATGGATGCACTTAATTCACATGTAGCTGGGTTTATGATGTCAATATGCTAATCTGGTTATTATAATCTCTTTTTTTAAAGCTAGTTACCATAAGGGCAGCAGAGGCAGGGCTGGCGGCAGTGATTTCAGAGGCAGAGGAGAGTACATCCCAGCTCAGGCAGGAGCTAATTGCTTTCAGGCGGCCTCATTGCAGCCTGTATTGGAGCCTCAGGGTCCTACCTCCTCTGGCTCCCCATGCCTCCTCCAACACAGCTCCATTTCTAGGATCAGCCTTTGCATTCTGTGTACATCTGTGAAAGCCATTCAGCGGCAGAAAAAAAGAAATGTCTTATTTAGTGAAGACAAGGTCTTTAAAAAATGGAGTTTTGGAGGCAGATTTCCCTCATCTGGGCAAAGGCATAGGTTTAATGTTTGGCACAGGTGAGGAACAGGCTAGGAGTTCAGACTCTGTCAGAACCAAATGATTCCTCATCAGGGGTTTAAATGCCACTGTGTTATCTGAGATCCTTCTCAGACTTGTCATTGGAGGCACAATTAGCAGCAATCACATGTGATTCCTCCTCCGTTCTGGTCCCTTCGGGAATTTGGGCGTGTGCTTTCCATTGCCGTCATATCACAGAGTCATTCCCTATCAGGGCAACTTCAGAGAAGTTTACTGGGAGCTGGAGTGTGGGTTTAGAGACCCTCAGTGGCCCCCACTCCCAGGTCTTTGCTTTGAATGCTTCCATGTAGCAGCACCAGGGAAATGCTATTGCCACACCAGCTTGCTGCCAATGCAGAATTGACTTGGACTTTCTCAGAGGAGGAGCAAAATTGGGTTATAAAAGACTTGGATATTCTTATTGATGCTGAAGTCCATGGAGTTTTCTATTTTCATGTTGTTTCCTCTGCCTCTTCATCATGGTGTGGCAGCCCAACCTTCAGGTTTACAGGACCAGCAATGCCTTGAGAGGTGCTTCAATCCCAGGGTGAATGAATCTGCCCTTCACCTACCTTCATTTTTATTCTGTAAGCTGATAAATCAGTATACATAAGAAGATTTTAGTTTGTGTTCAGGACCTGGAGGCAGATTTTGAAATGAGTTGCATACAAGGCTTTCTCCATAGTAACTTACCCATTGTCCAGTGCAGAGCAGCATTTAGCCTTAGGTTGTGTATGTTCCCATTTTATAACAATAAAAGAGGCAGCAATGTGAAAAGCTACTAAGAGCTCTTTAGAGCAAATGTTTCATAATTGTAGGCCATGAAAAAATAAAAGTCACTAGAAAATTCAGACTGCATAATTCATAGCTCAGAACTCAGCAGCTACGAAACACTGAGAATTAACATCTCCTGCACAGGCAGTGTGCTGGTGTGACTGAACGATGACATAAACACAAAACAGTAAACATTACTTTAGTTTAGCTTCAGGTACTGCTCAGTAGAGTTTTTCCTACTCTTTTTTCACTATGTTCATTGTCATATAGTCAATTATCTGATTATTTTCCTACACTTTTCTTACAAATATACTAGTGTTCAAGGCACAGTGTTGGAATCTATGATTACATCAGTTTTTCACCCAGAAGACCATCGTTCTTTGGATTAGTCCTGGAGTGGATCTGTGCACCTCGAAGGTATGTTATGTCTTCTTCAAGTATAACTCTTGACAAACATTTAATCTATGCAAAATGCTGTAGCAGAAATAGGTCCATCATGCTTATGTGCTGGACATGCAAGGGGGAAAAGTATGACAGAAATATCACTAGTGTCCAGGTAAAATGCATGTGTGTAGCTATAACAAGGCACACTAATGTTGATACCTTAGGCATCTTTACAGCAACTGCATAATTTCTTCTAAAAAGTGTAAGAAAACAAAGCATGAGAAAATTTCCAAGGAAAATGTGCATAGAATGAAATGCAACTCTGCAAGGAAACTCAAACTGAGCTCCAGGAATGGAGCAAATATATTGCTTGAGAGGTAATATGTGACAGAGTAGGTAAACACCAGGCCATCTTATTTACTGACATTGGACAGAGTTAAGAATGTGCAGCTAAGCTTTATTTTTATTGTAGTCCTAAGGTAGTTATTTTTAATTATTTAGCTTATTAGCTCATTATTTAAAAATGAGTTAAGTATTTTCAGGTACTCCTGATTTTACACCACCTACTTAGACAGCTTTCTCACTCTTACATATCTCTATGGATTTTTTGTAACAAAAAAAAGTAAAGATGCTGTTGCAATTCAAGAATGAGGTCTTGGAGCCATCATTGACAGCTCTCTGAAATCATTGACTTAATGTTAAGTGGAAATGAAGAAAGTCAGTAAAATGCTGGACCTCATCAGAAGGATATTGCAGTCATGATAAAGAGCCATTTTGCTGCTACATTTTTGGTGCTCCCGTGCTCCGAGTCTTGTGTGACATCCTGATTTCTACATCTCAAGGACATTAAAGAGTTAGGGGAAATGGTGAGGAAGATGGCCAAAATAACCTAGGGATTGAAGCTGCCTTATAAGGAGACACTAGACAGACTGATTTTTCTCTGGCTGAAGAGAAAGCTGAATGGGGGATATGGTTGGGATTGACAACCTCAGGGAGTGGTGGGCAATGTGACTGCAGAACGGTTACTGACCACATCCCACGATACTGGAAATACGTGTCACTCACTGAAATCAGTAAAGGATCGTTTAAAAAAACACATGAAAGAAAGAATTGCTTTGCATAAGGTGCACTGAACTTCTGGCATTGCTGCTGCGGGAGACTGTGAAACAGGCCATGAACAGCAACCAGAGGGAACTTGAACATCCCTTTTCCAGCGAGTGTCAATGCTGAGGGAGCGTGAGGGAAATAAACCACAGATAGTATCTGGGCTTGTGTGTTCTCCCTAAATAGCATCTCCTGCTGTCACTGGTGGAATAGATGGATGATGGATCTGACACAGCAGGGTATTTCTAATGAGCTTATGCTCTTATGCAGAGGCAGCTGATTCATTTTGGCTTCTGAAGAAAACCAGAGAAATTTTGAGCTAAATGGAGAAAATTTCAGGGAGAATTTTTGGGAAATATTGATGACTTTAAATAGAAGCTTATTACTGAAAAAAACAGACATCTTTAATAGGCATGTTGCCTCTTAATAGACATTCCACATAGCGTATATTTAATTTTTAAATATCATAGAACCGTAGAGTAACTGGGGTTGGCAGGGACCTCTGGAGGTCTCTTAAAGCAGGGTCAGCTTCAAAGTTAGATCAAGTTGCTTGTCGTCCCTTTGTAGTACACCTCTGGGAAGTCTGGCTCTGTCTTCTCTGTAATGCTTCTTTTAGGAATATAATAATTCAGGGAGCAGGATAAAAGTGATGTGAAATTTTTTCCATGTGTGTTTCAGCAATGGGCTGTGACCTTGCATTAATACAAGTTTCCTGTGGATGGATATATTTTCTATGAGTGTTCCCTTCCCATCTCTCTTCCCCGCAGGACTTTATCAGCGCAAGTGTTGGGTGTATAACTCATTTCCTTGGAAAATGTACACCCCATTTTATAGGAAATACCTATAGAAAAATAAAGAGGAACCTCAGGTCTCAGAACGGCTTCCTCTTTTCTCCCAGACTTCTGCTGTAAAGGTGGTGAGAAAACAAAGACTGATTCTTATCTGCTCCGTACCCTCCTCCTTCGTGTCCTGGAAACGATGATGAATGTGCATAGGCTGGTTCATCGCATATGTAGGAGGGAAAACTGCCAAGGTTGTTCTTTTAAATAATGCCCTGACAAGGGAGCTGCACCTTCCCAGGGTCTTGCCAGGATATCAGTGCAAACAGGAGTTCAAGGTAGCTGGAGAAAGGGGAACATACAGGCTGACCGTAGATCACATCTGTTGAGTGTAAGATGTGATGAAGGCTGGCTTTTGAGTAAAATAGGCAAGGAGTGAAAAAGGCTTTTTATGACTTTTTACTGTAAAAGCACACATATGGACTTCTGCAGCCAAGACAGTGTTGTCCCAAGGACTGTGGGAAAATACATAAATTGCTTTGTGTTGTGGCTGTCATTAGCCACTTCTGGGGGAAGTTCAGAAGCAGGTGTTCCTGACCCTAGAACCCTGCTTTCTATGACCAGGCACTAGAGATACTTTGCAGTGAGCCACCATCACGGCAGAATCCATACATTCATCACTGAATATAGGACCTCCATCACCTTAACGTACTAGTGTCGCCAAACACCTTGGCTGTATAAATTCCATGGGGATCATTACCTAAGGTCCAATCACACAGCAAATTGAAGATACAAGAACAAAAGCACATTGGGCAGCTAAGCTGGATAACAAGAGTAGTGAGACAGGATTCGGTGTATTCTAGCCATCAGGAGTTGTCCCTTGAGGGCTCCTATTTGGTCTACTGGCATGCACAAAATATTACACCACCATGCGGTGTTTGCTACCCATGCCGATGCTTGCTGAGGTGGGCCAGTATCTCCAGCTCTATGGAGAAATGCCACTTGCTGAAGCAGAGGGCAGGACGTTGCTTTGAGGAATGTGGAGGTATTGCAGAAGCAATGATGGCCCTCTCGAAGTGACTGCTTGCATTCGCTGCAGAGTAGTGCTGCTGGAAGTAATAACACTTAGCACTGACACAGCACTTCATTCCAAACATCGGGTAATTAATCTGCAAAGCAGCAGGAGATGCTCTTTGTGACTGGTTCTGTAAGCACGACTAATGGACTAGAGTGGAGAGCTATTAAAAACCATGCTCACATCCAAATTGTCCCTTGGCAACTAAAGAAAAACCTCCAGAACTTACCATGTCCACTTTGTTTTATTAGCCCTCTTAATATTCAAATGAAGAGAAAGTTTTCCAGAGCTGGTCCTCAGCCTGCCCAGCTTGCAGAAGCTTGGCGGACTTCAAAGGAGCTGCAACAATTTATTGTGGTTCTTACTCCAGACATTTTGTGAGGATGAATACATATTCTAGCTGGAAAACAGTTCACTTATAAAGATTATAGTATATCCCAGTTAGCAAAACACTGTAGATTATCTGTTTTAATAGGCTTACCCCCTTCCCCCCCTTGACTCTTTGTAGTTTAAAAGTTTGGAAACAAAATTACTTTTGCTACTGAGTTCATTTTCCATTTAGCAAGCACTGACTGCTTTTTTCCCTCCTCCGGTGAAGCTGCACAAGAGCGGCCGTGGGAGGAAGAACTTTTGTGGTTACGGCTCAGATTTGGAAGCTGGGATGCCAGGGCTCTGCTGCCGGTTCTGTCCTCTGTTTCCATGCCACTCAGAGCAAATCATGTCACTTGCTTTCCAAAGTGCTCTGTCGTGTTTGCTCTGTGCACCACGTCGCTGCATCCCGTGACTGCATCCTCTGACTGGTGTCAAACAAATGATTTTCACTGTTTTTATATAAACTTCTCCAAATGACCACACCCATATTTTGAAGGCAAAACATGCAGGGAGGGTAATTATTTGGCTTCCTATGGAAATGTTGGGTTCTTATTCTGGTAGGGGTGTTTCCTCAAGAGTTTGAGCTTTAATTCCCAGCAGTAAAATCAGAACTGCTTTAGGTCCAAATCCTCAGCATCCACGGGGCATGGCTGACTGTTACTGTGCATTTAGAGCTATGTTCACAAGGGACTGCAGCTGTGACAGCCCTTGGTTTCGGCACACCAGCTCTTTGTGCCTTGTGGGCAGGTATGGAGAGACAAGTCCTTGGGCAGAGCATTCTCAGAAACGGGCAAGATGAAGCCTCATCTCTCCCTGGTGAGGACAAGTCACTTCAGGCAAGTCAATCATTTTAGAAAGTCTCATCCCTGAGCTTCCCAGGGGGGTGAGTGCGGACTCACAGCACAGCAAAGGATGATAGGAAAGAGAAATAGTAGAATCTTTTCTCCAGTAACATAATGGTATAGGCGTGGATCTGGGACAGGTCCCTGCATCAATGCATGTTGTCACTTCATATAGCAGCAGCACTTTGGACAGGAGAGGTTCAAGTCATGCCATCCTAGAAGGCTTTATAACTGGCTGTTGCGTTTCTCTTCTGGATGGTGGGAGACGGCAGCTCAAAATCACGCAGTTAAACGGGCAATAAGGAAACGTATCAACAGAGAGATTTCTGCTGTCTGCCATGACGGCAACTCCACAAGCCACTAGAGATTACCAGGAGGAAGGTTCCTCTAACAGTTTTGTTTCTTAATATCATTCTCTGAAGTCTAGCTTCTTTCCAAGGTCCACCCTGAACATGTTATTTTCCCTCTGTTTGTACCCCTTATACCTTTGTGGACTTAACGAAGCCTTTTCTATACCCTTTCTTGGGGAGGAAATTTAGAGATTTCAATAATCCTATGTTAGTGTCCTTTGGTCCCGTGTTGTTGCTGTCTTTTTCTGAATTTGCCTCTAATTAGTCAACACTTATTTTCCCTATTACAGCTCTAATGATATCTAGCACATATAATAACTAGCAGAATAATTCAGGAGTGCTTATTCCCTTCCTTTACCACCGCACCCAAAAGTGGAAAGAGGCCTTCCTGAAGGATGTCCCAGTAAAAATGTGGAGTAACAAAGACAAAGTGCTACACAGACCATTATAAATGGTCCAGGTGCTGCAATGACAACTGAGAGAAGGTCATTGAGCTTCATAGAAAAAGTGAGCTCTGAAGGAGATAACAGAGCAATGGAGGTCGTTGATGGTTAGCAAGAGAGAGAGAGAGAAGAGATGGAGATTGTGGTCAAGATGCCAACCTGGATGGGTGTTTGGGCAGCCATAGTGAAGCACAGGCAAACTACATTTTTTTAAAATGTGACTAACTGGGAATGCACTTTAAAAGCAGACCCCAGGGCATTGCTGAGGGAATTGGGACAGGCTCAGCTGGGTGAGGTGAGGAGGTGCAGAGACAGGTGAGGCACAAACAGGATGGGTTTTTGCTTGGCTGCTCTTGCTCTCAATTTGCCCTTTTCCATAGTGCATCCAGGACTGTGACTAACATCCGTCACACGCTCTTCCCTGCTCCTGCTCCCCACAGGGACAGAGCTGCATTCCTGGGAGCAGAGTTTGTTGTGATGGTATTCCTGATGCCCTTAAACTGGTTGATTTTATCTGTGTAAATGTCTCATTTTCTGTTACTCACTGTTTCTTTAAGAAGAAAGCTATCTCTGTGGTTGCCATGGAAAGCCCTGCATATCTCATGAGACTGAACCACAGAATATATAGTGCAGCCGCAGAAAATATCTGGAAATATGTTTGCCTGAGAGTTGCAGTCCTCAGGAGCTTGGCAGACTTGTAAATGGAGATGCCCCAGCTGGGAAAGGGAAATTCTTTTCCCCAGGCAGTTAATGTGGGCACGGGAATGGGATGGTGCCTGGAAATCCTTTGCCTCTGTTGGGGGGGCAGGGGGTAGCTGGGGAGCAGCTTGGGGATGTCGGGATGGCACAGTGCCATCACTGCTGCGGAGCGAGGCGGTGGCAGGGCAAGGACCATAGCCACCGGTGCCTCTGCACCCTGCTCACCTCCACCAGGCAACAACTTCTAAAGGCTGACAGCAAAAATGCACACAAACGACGTGTGGCAGCCCTACTGCTCCAACCGCTAGCTAAAGAGCTGATTCCCACACCTTCCTCTAATCTAAAAACCACAGTTTCCCCTCACTCCAGCTGCCAAAACCTACAAGTTCCCCCACAACTTCCTTAACACAATGCCGTGTTTCATGATGAAGTGAAACTTGGAAGTGAAAATCAATTGGGATGAATATTGAATTAAAGATAGCACATTGATTGAACTATCCATTTTCATTTATTTATTTTTTTTAAAAAAAGCCCATTAAGAATGCCTCACTCAATGATAAATTTAAGGGGTCTGGAACAGAACTGAGGCCAACTGCCGCTTTAAGACTCTCAAACTGTCCTCTACACTGCCAATTTTTTTTTTTTTTCCTAAGTGAACATTACTGGCTTATTTTTCCAACCCAAGAGTTAAAGAAAAAATTCAGGAGAAAAAAAAAAAAAAAAAAAAAAACGAAAAAAAAAAGAAA
>VYXH01010175.1:246576-336582 GCA_013397275.1 Burhinus bistriatus
AAAAAGGAAGAACAAAGGCCAAGCATTCACATCTTGGCAATCTCTTTGAGGATGGATTCATTAATGCTCTGGTGTCTCTATTTTGGATGGCAAACAAAATGTCAATTTAATACACAGATTTGCCCAAGAGCAGTTTGGGGACACTGAACCCCCACCCCCCACCCCCCGCCTCGTTGGTTTTTGGGCTCAAAGGGCTCATAGGGATGGAGCAGTTTTACAGCCTTCTCCCACCCCTACAGTACGGCTGCTTCTGACCATGCTGTAGCTCAGGTTACCAAACATTTCCACTAGCAGTTTTTGCTGAGGGTCTGTCAAAACCAGCATTTTCTAAAAATGCCAACTAAGGTAATTCTGCTGTTCCCAAGGGTGAGGCTGGGGACACATGGCACAACCTGGGCGCACTTGGCACAAGCCTCTGGCCCCTGGAAGTTGCTTGAAAGGGTTCATGTGCCCGAAGATGGGGAAGCATGAACCAGGACCCCGTAAGGCAGGTTTGCAGGTCTGAAAGGGAAAGGTTTGCTCAGAATCAATGCAACTTCCTAGTTCTGCAGGGCTCAATGCTTTGCACACTCTGAAAAATTTGACATGCAAAAGAGCCACACACAGGCCACCGCTTTAGGGGTGTTGGGGAGTCACTGAAATGAATTGTGAAAGCTGTCAAAGTCCCCATGACTGTTCTTATTCTTTATCTTAAGCCAACTGCTGGGCCTTTCATATGCACAGGAAGGTCACATTGTAGCTTAGAGTCCCCTCAGCCCACGTCAGCTCCTGCCCCAGTTCTCCTTCTGCAAAAGCTGTAGCAAATGCTTTGGTGAAAAGCAAACTCTTCTCACTCTTCAGCCAAGTTGACCAGGCTTTTCTGCTGGTGCTCCTACATCCACATCAAGCCCACACATGCTGTTGCTGGTCCTAAACTCCCTGCAGACCCTGAAAGCCCCCAACCTGCCTTGCAGCCCTCCCCCTTGGCTCACAATATCTCACTGGGATCGGGTGGCCCAGCTTCTGAATGTGAAAGGCCTGGTTTAATTTGCAGTTTGAAATACTCAGTATCTTCTCTAGACTGAACACTTCACAGTTTCTAGAGTCCTATTTTTTTCTTCAGTGCTTTCTCCCAACCTGGGCTGTTGGTATTTCCATCTAGACCTCAGCAGGTAGAGCCTCCTTCCCAGCTCCATCCAGGTCCAAGGCAGAAGTCTCTCTGCAAATACCCACCCTGTACTTTCGGGCTGTTATTCCAGAACCATGCTGATCTGCATCAGGCTCTGTCCCACAAGTGCATTTCTATTACATTAGCCGGAAAGCGGGGGTTCTGTAGGCCTAAGAGACAGGACGACAAGGCTTCTCTTTGGTCCACTTTAATCAGGTCCCACTGTTCTGTGATACCTCAACTGTGGTCCAAGCTCACCAGCTGGAAGATGGGCGAGGGGGCACAGAGGGGGCTGGATGCTGCTCCCCCTCCAAGGATCAATTTGTGGAATGACACGCTCATTTACTACCCTCAAGTTTTGGAAAGTTGAGGAAAAAATAAGTGTTCAGAGGTTGGCTTGTGACAATTTACTTTCAGTTTCTAAGGAGTTTCACTAAGAAAATACTTCTTACTGAACCAGGTAATATGCCTACATTGTGAATGAGGCCTGAACACCGTCTTCAGAAGTGCTTTACTACCAGTTTACGAGGAAACTGAAACAACATAAATATTTTGCAAATAATACCATCAAGTTCTTTGCAAGTGTTCCATGTGGAAAACCTGTTTTGTGCTTGAGGCCAAAGATATGTCACATAAAACAATGCTTGGTAGCTAGAGATACAGCTACACCCAGCGTGATGCATGGGTTTGCCATTTGCAGGTAGAGGCTCAGACTGAAAAATTTTGCAAATTGAATATTGTCCTTGTTTCACATTTCAATAAATCCCCTTCCCGTCTCCACCTTCTGGGTTTGAGGGTGCTCATGGCCATCATGTGTAGATCAGAACTTCTCCCTGATAGAAGCCTTTTGTTACCAGTTAGCCTTTGGCTGCATTAAATGCCATTTCACCAACTTGCAAGCCACTGTCTCTTTTTAGTAGCACCGACAACATCTTGGTACTCCCAGCAGTAACCAGCCGTGCGGGGCTGTCCCCCTCCCAGGCTGGACAACAGCGTTACCAGAAGCATGCTGCACGGTGGAATTCAGCAAAAAAGCTCCATATGTTGTATGCAAAAGAAAACATTACTTTTGGCACAACTTTTTGTGCCAGAAGCCAATTGCCACCAGAATACAGATGCAGAACTTGCCAGAACAAACCTAATTGCAATACTTGGGAGGTGTTTTATATTTTTCTTCCTAACTGTGTCCAGGTGTGTTGAATTGTTTGAGGGAAATTCATGGTGTTGAGAAACAGCTAACTGTTTAACTAATGATGGGAGCAATACATTTTGCTGATCCCTAATCTCTGAATTGGTGTTTTGCTTTGTTGTTTCTACTTTAAGTAGCATAAATCTAAATAAACAACATTACATGTAGCAGCTACTTCTGAGACGCTCACGATTGGAGTTCATGGGTACATTAATCTATGAATTAATGGATTATTTTTGAGTAAGGCACTGATAGGTAAAAGGAAAAATGAAGGCAAATAAGGTAAAGATTAAATGTAAAATTTCCAAATACTTAAAATAAGGCTTCTAATCAAACCCAAATATTTTTAGGATTTTTGATCCACAAAGTATTTTCATTATTTTGACTTTTCATCTTGGTTCAGTATATTTTTCTGAGTTCCTGAAAATATTTGAGGGAAAGGAAAGTTTTCTCTTATCAGTTGTAACAGCTATTATAAATAGGATAACTGAGCAATGAAATACCCTGCAAATAAGAGATAGTCCTTCAAAGTCCTCCTCCTATAGCAGTTTCTTCATTGGTAACATTGAGATAACCAAAGTCTTTTTCCATTGCCAAATATTTTGCGATTTGCCAGCACACACAGACCTCTACTTAAGAACTGGAAAGTGCTGTTGTTGCCAGCAATGCCTGAAGAATAAAGAAAAGAAAATGCTGTAGGATGGGCAAAAAGGAATGTCTGAGAGAAATGTGGAAGGTAGCTGTTTTTTTTATTTGCGTGTGGATACATGGAGGCTGTGCACACACAGGCACTTTTCACAAAGCCTCTTCAATCACATGAAACTCTTTGAGTTCAATAGCTCGTTTCGGTTTCATTTGCTACCACAAATGCATGTGTGCATCTTGCTAGGATGGCCTCTTCAGGTATCAAGAAGCCATTAAAAGACAGTTCCTAACTCTATTAAATAGGTATTGTGATTTTTGAACTGATGATTCTCTTTATTTACCTGTGAAATGCTCTGTTTGCAGGTGGCGCTAAAATGCGATATGGCCCTACACATGCACATCGATTTTATCTCAGAAATAACCCTGCTCCCTGACAAGCAAAAGAAGAAGAAATCGACAACGTCCAACATTAAGACACTGAATATAGAGGCCTGGACAGACAAAAATGTTTTGAAAGATAGTGAGGAACTCCCGTTTCCTCACAGATCAGGGGTGGGTTTTGTTGTATGCTGTAGGCAGAGAGGCTGGTCGCAAATAAAGCCATGGATTTCAGCAGACAAGTGGGTAATTGCCTGTTGTGTCCCAGATTATCTTGTTCCACAAAATGGGTTACTTGACCACAGGGAGGCAAAAGGGAGGAAAATTGCAGGTAAAAATGGTTAAAAAGCTTATTTGAGCAAAGAGAGATCTTCTGTGCCCGCTCTGTCCATTAGCTGCTGGCTGCGTTGCTCCCGCCGCCCGGCTGCTGGGTCAGGGTCAATAGGACATCAGGGAGGGGGATTTTGCTCCATGTGGTGCCAGGGGCACGCTGCCAGCAGACACAGCCCCAGTTTTCATACCTGAATTTTTGGAGGGGGGAAATACAAATCGCTGAGGGACTGTAGCAATTGACATGTCGCTGCTGTCCCCAGTCGAAGTGAGCCAATATTGTCGTGACAACGATGGCTTGTTATTTTGGCATTGGTTCACTTGATCTTTCTAAAGCATTCCCTAGGGGGAAAAAAAATAAAAATTCACCTCCTTCAAACCACAGATAGAGGTAGGAAAACACAGAGACTGCAGTCCCACTATGGTGACCGTGCATTAACATGTTACCCAGCAGCGCTAATTTTGATTGGGACTGAGCATAGAAAAACAGGTATAAGAACCACTTTTCCATTGAATTAGCTGAGCACCCACCCTGAAGTTCAGGCTGGGTCTGTGTTTTCATGCTGGTTTTAAGCTTGGCTTTGGGATGACAGAGGTCCGTCATCAAGTTAAGCAAGTCATAACTTTTTCCAGCCGGAAACCTGTCAGGGTGAAGTCAACCTGCCTGCAGTTATTCAACAGATTTGAGATGGCAGAATGAGTTTTTATCAGATAAATGTTTTGTATTATGAAGCTCCTGTGGTTTTTATTTGATACCAGGTGTCCTAAAGCCAGATTCGTTATACGGTCAAGCCTTGCTTTCAGTGATTTCTGTGTCATTTGTAGTTTTTCCTTGCAATTCAGAGGTTTTGGTTTTCTCTGAAAGCTGAACAAAACCTTTGGTGCAAATAAATGACAATCCAATTCAGCTTGTTAGCTCTTACAGTAGTGACTCTACCTGGTTTGGAAAATGGCACGGCAAAGTGATTTGTTCAGGAGTATGTTGTCTGGTAGAAGCTGTGTTAGAAGATCAATGACTGTGATAATCCTTCCTGTGGCGAGATGGAAGGCTTTCAATTGCAAGGCTGCCACTGCTATGTTTCTCTATCATTAAGTCACTTAAAAAGACAAGCAAAATATTGCTTCTAATTTTTCTTAAATACAGTTGGTACATTTATCACAACATTTTGCCTTTTCCTCTTGTTTGGTTTCGTTCCACGTCTCTCTTTGTTGCGTGGGTTTCTGCGTTTCTACGGGCTGTCCTTTGACTAGTGCTGTCACAAAAACTCCAGCTCGTTCCTTCTTCAAGAATAGCTTCAGATATTTCTACCATAAAACAAAGCCTATGTTGTGTGCTCCAGTCAGTGGTGCCATTTCTACCTAATGTACACAGTGTTGCATCAAAGAATGAAGAGATTAATGTTTTTTTATTAGACCTTCTGTGCAATTATATAAACCGGATGCAATGATTTTTTTTTATTTTTTTTTTTTTAACCTTTCTTTCTAAACCCAGCATTTCCTTTCCATTTTTACAGGAAAACTCTAGAAGAAGGTGAACAAAACCCCAGCTGTCTCCTGTGTTTCCCTGGAGGGCCTAAAATACCATGATATTTCAGCAGATGGTACCATGGTAACATCTAGGATGATGTTAGGATCTAGGCTGGCTGAGAGACACCACATTGTCCTCAATCTGGATCAGGCTTTGGGGCTCCTTGCTTCCAAGGAACATCACCAGGGGTGGCCATTGAAGGCCAGGGGTGGGCCCCCACTGCTGTGCAAGCACAAACAATGGTCCAGACCAAGGTGTTTCCCTAGAGCGGTGTGCAAGCCAACTTGTAGATCCACACTGTACCTCCAGAAACCTACTGTGATGTCTTCTTACCGACTGCACAGAAGGAAGGATAACACAGAAAATCAAAGTTGAAGTACCCATGGAAACACACTGAAATCTTACTGAAGGTGTCAGAAAACCACTGTGATGGAGATATGCACACATTTTTGAGACTGGCAGATGTTCCTCAGGACACATCTTCATGTTGTTTTGTTCCTCATCTGACAAATCCTTGAGGCTACTGAGTTTCCTCTACCACTCACTCAGGGTAGCACAGATTGAGTCAGAGTGCTTTGCATTGTTTTTTCTTTCAAGCTGTTTGCCTAAATATTTGAGAATATTTTAATGTTCACACCGCTGTTCAGGCTTAGCGTCCAGGATGCGAAGACAAGACGGCTGGATAGTAACTGACTTTTAAAAAAACAGCCTGCAATAATCTTGTGGATGTGCAATTTGGATGCCCAGGTACAGATCCTCTCTTTTACCACTTTATCAATGCCCAGGTAAAACTATGCAACACTATCTTAAAAGGAAAGGCCAGGCCTGGGGCGATGAAGTAGCTGGAGGTGAGAAAACAAGAAGCACTGGGCTCTGGAGAGACCACCTGCAACCCTCCTCCCCATTGCCTTCCACTCACCCCAGTGGCTCCAGAAAACGGGGTACAAAGGGTCCAAGGGCAGTTATGAGGCTTAGAGGGCTATAATCTGGAATGGCTCTGGGAATTACAGCAATGTTAAATGAGAATAAAACCAAAAAGTTAACTGAACAGAAGCATCTATTTGTCATCCTCTCTAGACAAGTTTCTGAAGAGCAGATTTCCTCTGCACAGAAGACTGGGAAGCCAAATGCCGTCCCACTGGAGAAAAAAAAATGAAATGTCCTTCAGATAAGCCCAGACAACTCCGGAGCCCAAGGTCACTCTTCCCCCTCAGATGCAGGTGGAAATCGCTCAGATCTACAGGCTGCTGGGGTGGCTGCGGTGTTGAGTCCTGTGTGACAGACCCTGGTCCTGAAGAGCTGATGTGTGACGTGATGAAGAGGGCTGGAGAGGGCTGGGGAAAACCAAGTCAGCTCTCACACTTACAGGTGCAGTCATTTGTAATAGGGGTACCTGGCGGCTCTGACTTCAAACGACTTTTTGAAAATAGTTACCTCATGATCAGAAATGATGCACCTAAATTCCTCTTCTGCCTTGAGGCTTATTGACGTTTATTTCTTGATGTTGGTTCAAGTATCAGTCAGATCTCTCTCCTGTATCCAGCAAGGGCTGAGCTTGCTTTGCAACCTTCTCCTTAGCTAAATCTCTCACCTCTAATGTGGCTAATGATGCAGTCACTTTGGGGTGTCTTGCCCCATCCCACATTTGGTTGACATTGGCCTGTGGGCTCAGAGGATGCACACAGAGACACATGCGGATGGCGAGTCCGAGCAAAGTTGTGTCTTCAGAAAATCGAGTGATAGTTGTTAAACAGAGCTGGTTGTTAGAGCAATGCCAGAGCCCAGTGGCTCAACCAGGTTCTGCAGGAAAATGCAGTAGAGCTACGTGTTAATGGGGAAACTAATGGATAAACCTAGCCTGAATGTATGGATGGAGGCAGGGATGATGTAGGACCAGGGCAGGGCTGGTCGAGGAGGGAGACTGTGATCTTGGGCTGTGGCCCCTTTTCTCAGTAATGCTGTGCTGTGCCTCAGCATCAGGTTGCCCTCTCCATGACACATGGTGCTCCCTCCTTTGGGTCCAGCCAGCCCCAAAAGCTGACAAACGGGGAGATGGGAAACTGGTAGCATATCAACAACGTGAAAGAAGTGTATGAGCCCACACGGCGGAGTGAGAAGGAGGATGCTCCAGGAGGGAGGGCAGGGTTTTGGAACTTGAGTTTAATGCAGGGAGGCAAGAAAACAGAGCTGTGCGAGCCGGCGAGGGCTCCTGCGTCAAACTGCCTTGTTGTTTGCTTTGCTGTTGGTGTGAGAAAAATACGAATGACACAAAAATGACACCACCTGTACTTTGCACACTGAAAAACACTTCCATTTGGGGTTGGGAGAGGGATGGGGAAGCCTGGAGATACTAATTTCTGTACAGCTGCAGTCATAGTAGCTACTTACTAGAAAGTGGTGACCAAGTACTCCTTCGGCTCAGTGGTTTGAAGTGTACAGAATGACCTTGCAATGTGGGAAAAAGCCTGCCAGAAAAATGACAAAGCCATGGACAACTCAGTCTCTGGGGCAACCTTTCATCTGCTGCACTAAGAGAAAACATGCAAGACAACCAAAATAACATCCTTTGGCATCGTGTGACCCAGAAAGATTGAAAATAAAGAGAGAGAGAAATGAAATGGAGACAAAAAATAGCAGTGTTTTTGAAGATACTCATTAGTGGTGACTTTTGATAGTTTTGAGCTGCAGACAAGCCTATGCTTACACATCTGGGAGCAGAGGCTGCTTTGGGAAGTGCACGCAGCTGCTCTCAGATCCATTTTCCAGTTCACGGTTCTCCTGTTTCCCTGTGGTGCTCAGAAGCCCAGATCATCCGCTTTGGGGAGCGGCTCCACTGCTTGGAGGACATAGGACTGGAAAGAGACTTGTTTGCATGGGACAACTGGCATCTGACTAATCTGTTCCAGTTCACAGACTGGTGCTTCTCTCTGGATGTCTCTCTGAGCATCCTGGTTATGCCGTCTGCAAACGGCACCTGGGCGAACCTCTGGCTGTGAGCTGCATTTCCTCCCTTGCTCAAGGTTACACCTCTGCTCCGACTTGCTTCACCACCTACCAGCTGGCCAAATCGGCCACCAAGTCTTTAATGCTGCAGTGATTTCAAAAGCCCAGACATGAGAGTGGCAGGATCTGGCCCTGTGGGAACAATAGGAGCTGCTCCATTTGCTTTCCCCTAAGTCAGCTGTGCTCTTGGCATCTTCTAACCCATCTCTCATGACCATCATTATAGTGATTTAACACATCACGGAGTGCTTACCATTGTGCCTTGGGAGACACTGATTTCATAATTGATCATCACAGTAATACAGGAAAGCAGAGCAGTCCCCTCGCTGCCCGCTCCGAGGCTTTATGTGCTGCTGGGAGTGCAGCAGGGACCAAGAATATTTGTGGGAGAGCTGTGGTGTGTGCAGAGAGGCTGAGGAAAGGCCTCTGCCTGAAATACAGACATGGGGCATTGCTTCTCTGCAGTTGCTGATCACACATTATTCTGACCAAAAGCAGCCAGGCATTTCAGACACGTAGAAATTTCTCTGCTTGCGTGTGCTGGGCAAGAGTTTTGTCAAGGGAAGGGTCAAGTTCCTACCACACTCCAAACAAATTACGGTGCGGAGGATAAGGGCTCATAGATGTCACCATGAGGACTAGAAAGAGCGTTTCAAGCCTTTTTATCCCAGGGCAGTAAAGGCTTGAGAGACAGCCATTCATAAGGTTTGTGCCAATTCCTTCTTGAGGTGACATCTTTTTTTTGACAGAAGGCAGCCAGTCTCTGCGGCACAACCATATCAGAGCCGTACCTCCGCTCTGTCTGCTGGACCTGAGCCCTGTTGTTCTCAAAGCCAAATGCCACATCGGCTGCCTCCTCTCCCTCACTGCCACCTCTGAAATGAAAATGATGGTCTTTCTTGAAAATAATGGTCTCATCACAGAAATGCACATAGATACCGACAGCAGTGGTATAGATTGTGACAAACTGAGTTGTTTTCCATATCGCCTTATTGGAAATCTTTAATAAGAAGCAGCTGTTTCACTGGTAACATCAATGACCTTTAGCATGAGCATGAGGTGGCTGGTGGACGCATGCTGTGAAGACCCTGGCCACCGGCCCTGCTAGCAAGGACTGCAAGCAAACTGCCTGGCACATCGGCACTCTGTCAAACCCAGAAAATATCCTGAGTTAGTCACAGCAGGAAGACAGACAGCAACATCAGAGCGCACTGTTGCATCCAAGTGGTTGGTGACTGTTACAGGCTTGACAGTCTTCCAGAGCAAAAAGCTGTACACAGCAACAGTGCAAACCCAAGACAAGGAAAGCAGATGTTCCCGGCTCCTCCTCCACCCTTGTTCCCATATGTTGACTAAGTAGGTTTTGTAAAACAGAACATGCTGTAAATCAGAGCTGTGCAGAGTTCACCAGTTGGGTTAAACGTGGCTTTTAGGGCACACAAGTGAACCACTGTCATTTGCAAATAAGGAGACTACTGCTTTAAGCTTTCCCTGAATGACTGTGCTGGGATCCAAGTGGAATATCATATACTTCACTGAACTAGTCCTTACTCTTTCAGGATGATAATTTTATGTAAACCACAATTTCTTGTGTTCCTTGTGCATAGGGATCCCAGTTCAGGGTCATCCGAGCAAGAAGTTTCTCAGCTAAAACTACTTGAACCGTGTCCTTTGTGCTCAGGACTTCCATGGCTCACAGTGGCATTTTTGTGGGATCAAATGGTCTCATTTTGACTGTTTAGCACCAAATAGTGCATGATGCTGTGAGTTTTGGGAAAACCAAATTAAAACCACTGTTTGAATAAGGATGTACTCTTAAGATGTGTGCGTTTGTCTCTCTCAAAACTAACAGCTTACAATGCACAAGATGATTTGCAGAAAACTGAGTTTGGATTATCTAGGGATTTTTGAACAACAGGAAATATTCCCAAGCAACCATAAGTGTCTGTTAAAAAGGCTTTTTTAGTCATTGGTTCAGTGTTCAGGAAGCTGCTTCCTCTTGCGTTACTTGAAGTCTTCAGGTACCTGGTGACCTGTTGTATCGCTTTGCAGCGTGGCCTTTCTTCAAATAGTCCCAGCTCCACCTGCGCAGAGAGGGCTGGAGGGGGGGAAATCCCACCCATGCAGAATAGACAGGGAGAAGCCCCATCAGGCTGCTCCTGGCTTCACGCAAAGATCTTCTGCAGCCTTGAAGATCTGTTCTGATGGCAGACCTGCCTGGGTGCGGTGCTGGAAACCCACAGTCTGGTCTTGCAAATCACGTGCTCGAAAGGGCTTCTTCCTTCTAATACATTGACTCAAGCACTTTATTGAGATTTATAATCCTGTAACAAATCTATAATTAGCAGTTGAAAGATAACTTCATAAAATCAATACACTCTAATGTAGTTCATGTAATATACAGCCTTTTAGCTGTATATGGATTTTCTTATGAATGCTTTATCCCTTGCATTTCCCTTTTGCACAGTTTAATTAAAAAATTAGAAACTTTAAAAATTAAAATTTTCTGTGGAAGGAGAACCTTTTATGGGCAATAAAAGTGGGCTTGTAATCTTACAGTATACCTTTATTATCTGATAGACCAACTGGAAAAAAACCCTGTTTTAGTAAAAAAAGAAAATAGTTCATTTACAAGTGTCACATTCAAAAAAATATCAGACTCGGAAAAATCTGAAGGAAAACATGCTGAGAATGAATTATTTTAGTCAAAACAACTTATTTTTTAAATAATATATTTTCATAAACAGCTAAGCAATGTTAAATTTTAATGAAATATTTCAAAGTTACTGAGATCAGGGAACACATCAGGTCAAAATATTTTTTTTTCCTGTATTTTCGTGAAAATTTTGTAAGTCTTTCTTTTTTCTTGCAATTCAAAATGGGAACATGCTGCTGATTCTCATGAAATGGGGGATCCACTTCATGCTCAAACTAGTTTAAAAATTCTTTCTTTTACTTCCAACAGATCAATTGAAATTTTTATTTACAATAGACATTGTATTACACCTAATACAAATTAACATAAATTTTCATTACGAAAACAAATCAACGATATTTTAAATGGTGAATAAGCATTCCTTTACAATCTTAACATGCCTCAAATCACAGCATTAGGTCAATGACTGAGAAACTGAGAAACCTTCTCTCTTAAAGTGGCTGCAAGCAACATCAGAAACTGTCCACGCTGACTTGGAAGCTATTGAGATACAAAAAACTGGTTCATTATATTTTGAATAAAGCAGTTTTTCAGGGTTTTTCTAGTTTTTAAAGCCAGTTCACACCTGAGGCACCTGTCCACACACTGGTGTCTAATTTGTTCACCACCAACGTTAAGTACGAGAATCAAATATTCTGGTCTGCCTGACCAGAGGACACTGGTGTCCTGATGCTTTGTGCTGCAAGGCCTGAAGTTTGGGTGTGAATTCATGGGTTGAGCAAGGCTCTGGCATGGGTGAGAGACGCTCCTTCATCAGGATACAGAGCACCTGGTGTGCTGAGGGATGGGTGCCCAAACCAGGTGTAGGAATTGTACAATCCTGGGTGGTGTCTGAAGCTGTTACGCACCTAAAGCGTGGGTAAATTGAGGCTGGGTTGGGCTCAGCACCCTTCTCTGTTTGTGGGCTTAGGTATCTCTATTGCAGTTTTACCTCTGGAAAACAAGGAGGTTGGTGAGCGTCAGCTCTGGAGTGGAAGAAGAGTTGCCCACGAGCAGGAGAACACATTGGCTGGAGATCTGTTGTGGCCTCCAAAGTCAGATTTTTACCATAAGCAGTGGTATTTAGTGCATCATGGTCTGTGAAAGAGTAAAACATGCTGTTTTCCTCCATGCTGGGCATGTAGGGAGGAATCCGGGTCTCCTCGTGATGGGATCCTTCCTTGCTCCCCATAGCATTGCTAAAAAATCATCCCAGTCTCCTGCAGGAGGCTGTCTAAAACCTGCCCCAAGTCCCAGGGTCTGGGGGCTGCTATTTTAAACCTGATCGCGTGCCTTGTGGCATGCCGAAGGAAAAAAAAGCCATTTCTGATAATGAATCTTGTTCTTTTCCTAAACTCGGAGGAAATCTGCAGCACAGCTGGTGGTCCTGGAGGAGAGGGAAGGAATACTGCTTAATGAGAACCTGGTGGGTTAATTAGTCCGTTGTATGATGTGGTTAGTCAATAGGAAAGAAACACTTGGAAATTTTGAACGGCATAATCATGATTGACCTTAAGGTAGCGGTGGCCTAATAAGCAGTTAAACGCGCCTGAGCAATAGGGGATGTTTGAGCAAGAGAGGATTAGGAGGAACTGTGCTGATGTATCTCTGCACAGTTTGAAGCAGAAGAACTGCAAAAATGAATGTATTACTGAGGCTTTTAGCAGCAGAAGAGAGATTGCAGCATTTCCAGCTCAATATGTGGTATCTCCTTGGTGTACTGACCCACAGAGTTTGTGGGAGCACACAGAGGGGCAGCACATATTGCAAGAGCTAGGAGGGAATATGGAAAGGAAAAAAAAAAAAGATAGGGATCTGAGCTTCGGGTTTATGTTTCCTTTTGGCCTACTCAGAGGTCCTAAAAGGGTTTTGTCTTCCTCTCTCCGGCTCTGCACCCCAGTCACGTGCACCCAAACTGCCTCCTCCAGTGACTCCTTCAAAATGCACACTTTGCGACCCGTACTTCTCCCTTTCGGCTTTATGACAGTCGTTGCACTAACTACTCTGTTTTTTGGATTTTATTTATTTATTTATTTATTTAAAAAATTGAAGTTCCGAGAATATGGTTATTCCTTTCACAGTCATCTTGCTGTGGCCTACGAAGTTGCGTGGTCCTTCTCACGTGCAGGTCTTTGAAGAAAGCTGCCACCGCCAGCATGTGCTTGCTGTGAGCGCAGGATTTGCCTCCCTGCTGCCCCAGGCAGCTCAGTGCGGTCCTCCTTAGGGTCTTCTCCTCTCATACCTCCCATTTCCTCTGACTCAGCTGACTGCTGAGCGTCTTGCAGTGCTTTCCTGGCCTTGGCCTCAGTTCTACAAGGGCTCCAGCTCCCTGCCATTACTCTCCGATTGCTACTGGTTTCATTTCATCCGCCTCTGTTGCTATTTCATACAAGCCTGCCAGATTTGCCTGCATGATTGTTCTTTTGTCCAGATGGATGTTTAGCTCAGGCTGTTTAGTGCTGATCTGGTTTTCCTATTGCTTTGTGTGTACCCGGGGGAAGAGGTTTTGTATTAAAATTCTCCTGGAGTGCTGAGTCACTTGAACTCTGCTACTGTGTCATGTGCTCAGCTGAGTACGGGACCTGGTTATGTCATATCTTGCAAAATGTGTTTTCTGTTTCCCCATCGGCGTTTTGCCTGAACGGCTTCCAAATTATCCACCTACTAGAAGCTGGGAAAGTTCTCTCTCATGATGTAATTCCCCTTTTAAAAGTCTGGTTTGATCTTTTCCCAGAACCTGGTTGGGATTTGATAGCTGGGATACTTTTTTGCATGCTTTGCTCTTTCTGCTGGGCATTCTGGAGGATTTACTGCTTGTGATTTGGCCAGCCATGTAATTCCCAAATGCCATGTTTGTACTATTGCCCCATCAGATTATAGCCACGTTACTGTGTGCGCAGAGAGGTTTCCCAAATCCAGCAAACTCTTGATTGCACTCTGAAAGACACGTGTAAATGTTGCTGGTTGGGCTTCCACCAGTGATTCAGTGTTCACCAGACCCTCGCTGTGGCTCACTAAGGCTAAGCTCAAGCCCAGAGAAAGTCATTATCCGCAGCACGTCCCCCAAAAAACTGATGCAATGGCCAGGAGACAGTTTTGCCTTGAACAAACCAAGTGGTCTGGCTTCACTCACTGGTAATCAGCAGTGACACTTTTTTTGCTTTTTTGGGTCGATGCAGATACCCAAGTATCTGCAAGGCTTTCAGTGTTATTAGACTAGTGAGGCAGTCTGTGCTAGTTTCCAGAGATGTAACGATCCATTTTCTTTGCAGCTTTGTCACTTCCTTCCTTCGTGACTACATTGTGCACTTCTCATGTCTCATTGGCTGCAAAGAAGCTTATTTATAGCTTCGCTTCCTTGTCTTGTGCCCTTGTCCATTAGAGTGCTTGACCTACAGTGGCTGCTGTCTCACCCTGAGGACATTCTCTGGCTCTGCCTTACCAGATCAGGGTTTACATTGTCCTGCCTCCCGCTGGGTCCTATACAGCCCAGGCAATGCATTTCGTAAGATCTTCTATTGACAGTTTGTATTCATCTGATGGTTTTAGCGTGGCTTTTTGCATATCACCAACACATAGTCGCATTTTTGCAGCCTTGTACTGATTTTTGCTGTTGTTGGGCTGAACATTGCAGTTGACTCCACTGTTTGCATGGAAATGAATCAGTTGTTGATCCTGCAGCCTTGCGGTGGGTGTACTGGTTGTGTGGCTGACAGCCTTCTTTTCCAACCAACATGAGGCCACATCAGGCAATTGAATTGACCCAAGTCTGTATTGTGTTTCTCAACTAACTTTAACTTTAACCTATTTTTGCTGATCTCATGACTGCTTCTGTCTGATCCTCTCCCTTCAATAGATCAGCAGGCCTTAGAATTTTCCGAGAATTGCCCCAGATTTAGATTTATTTCTCCAAGCTTCTGTTTCCTTAGGGTGAGTTCATCTCAAGAGTAAAACACTTAAATGTACATTACCTGCACGGGTCTACACATGCACGAGGTGTCTAAGTGTACACTGTAGTCAATGAAGGTCCAGTCCAGAGAGCTGAAAGAAGAACTCAACTGGCCACCTTTGGGTGCCTACTTTGAGGCAGAATGGCTGAATAGTCCTCCATTGCAATCTCCACTGCCTGTAGCGACAAAGGAGGAAACACTGTTGTGTAAAACAAGCCTAGTGCTGTTTAACATCCCCCAGGATATTGGAGAGATCTGCAATGGATGGCCAATATGACAGAGAGCAGCAAATGGAGATCAAAGCAGATACTCCACAGAACCTAAAATTACACTGGACGCATCAACCTCCACAAGCAGGACTTTAGACATCTACCACCCACGTAGATACCTAAGTTTGGCTATCTCGTTATCAGGAAAATGTCTGGGGCTACTTGAAATGCCCTTGGATGCCCTGTTTGGCCTCCAGTTGCTGTTCCTGGGCATCTCATGGGGCACCCAGTTTGGGCAGCTGCATCTATCTCATCATGTTTACAAAGTGCCAGAGCATTATCTCAGCTGATTAATTTGCCACATATCTCCACAAACACTGTTATTTGTTTCCATGGTGTGTTATTTCTTCCCTTTTCCCCAGTGAGATAATGAAGGAGTTTTCCACAATTTTTTTACCAGTCTTCAACAGTCAGCTCTGAACACAGAGCCATTACCAGCTTTCACTCTTTTCATGCTTGTGTGTCTTCATCGTGCCTTTATATTTTCTTTCTAGAGACCACAGCTGTTCCTGTATTTTCCGGAACCTCACCTTTTTGTGCTGTGTTGCAACTAATAACATTTAGGCTTCCATAGCTCTGCTACTAAGAGGTGTTTGCAAGCTCTTAGTAGCAGAGCTGTTTAAGAGTGCAATTCATATTCTGCCATGTGTACTTAGAGAGGGTTAGGGATACCTCCTCCAGACTTTTTTCTTCTTCCAGTTTGTACTTCATCTTCCAAGATTCAAGTACACTTATGAAGAGGTAAAGTAGAAACATTTTTGTTATGCTAAAGAAGGGAGAATTCTGGCAAATATCCTGATAGCCATAGTCATGAGGATTATTTCTCACTGTTGATAGTGTGGCTCCAGATTGCATGAAAATAAATATTTCCTAATTACAACACATAGAAAACATAAGAATAAATGTGTATATATAATGGTTGAACACTCAAGTATTTTATTTGATTTTCAATTGTGTCAAATGGAGCACTTAATTGCTCCAGCCACTAGCTTCAGTCTCTGACCTACCTTTATGTCAAGAACGGCATTAAAACATACAAAAGTAAAAGGCAGGAATGGTTTTAGATAGCTCTTTCCACTTTTTATCTGATGAATAAGAGACTTCCTCTGAATTAGAGACAAGTGTCACCCAAGCCTGCATCTCCAGTAGGTGTAAATGTGACTCACAAAAAAGGGGGCTGAAAGACTTCAGGTAAAGACAACAGCCCCCCACCTCCCCAGCCCACTCATGTATGTCCATTTAAGAAAAGCAAACATTTGTAAAAGAAAACCATCCAGCTAGAAATGTTGAGAACATGTGTTTTCCTTGTTGCAGCACAGCCAAAAGAGACATTTACACAGTTCCATTTACACAGTATCACGTTTTGCCAAATTAACAGTAACAGTGCTATTAATATTTAATATTTATATGGCAATGTCATCAGGAGGCCAGTCGTGTCTGATCCCTACTGTGTAAGATGTGCAGACACCAAAAATGATTTAGATTATTTTTATTTATGCTGAGGAACTATTGTAATGTGTTGCAACCCCATTGTGCCTGCCAAGATGTGGGCCCCAGCTCCAAAAGGCTTAGGTTCATTTTAAGGACAATTTGCTTTTATAACTGTGAAAGTTTCAAGTAAAATTCTTTCTTTGTACTTTTTTGACATAGCATTGTAAGCTGAGTTTATACATTGAATCAATCGATTATGGGATCTGGTTCCAGTAACACCTTTTCAGGACGTTACTGAGTAGCAGCATTTCCCATGACTGGGATAGAGTTGCAGAAGGAAGGGTGTATGTATTTTTGTTTTGACATGGAGAACTTGAGCATTATGGAGTTTTACCTTTGTGTATGGGTATAAAAAGAGATTGGTTTGAACATCCAGTGAAGTTGGTGAGATGTTTTGGTTTACCAAAACCATGTGAATTTTTTGAAGGATTGGATAACCACATAAAATGAGGTGCCCTGGGTATTGTCCGAACCCTGTGAATGCTCTTTCTGCCTCAATTTAGGCAGTACAAGGCGTGAGCTGTTTGCCAGTGTATGAACTGGGTCCTTCAGCACAACCACTAAATGAATAAAGATGATGGTATTACTTCTACTACTACTACCCCTACCAGTTTACTATCAGACATCTCTCAGGTCATTTTAATACCCTTAGCTTAAATTTTAATAGCTTCTCTTTCAACATACACAGGTTTGGTCTGAGGTTCATCCTGATATTAACTGACTGGAAGGGTTAGTCTCTGGCCAGTTGGAATGGTTGAGCCACCAACTCCATGTAGGTGTATAATCGGAGCAGAATGCCTAAATTGCTTTTTTAGTGTGATGAAGTTACTCCAGAGTTAGTGCTATTTTGGTAGAGTGCTTTGAATGAATGAATTCAACTGCTTGTCCCCAGGGAGGGACCTTGGGCAGACACTCCATGGCTATTCCTCCTAGCCTGGAGCCCATAACACTCCAGCTGCCATCACAAAGGCATCCAGGATTGTTCACTGGTACCACAGGAGCTGTAATCCATTCTGTGGTCCTGGCTTTGGTGGCTTGGAATAGTCTTTGGACCATTGTAAGAAAGGAGATAGGAGGTTTCTATGAAGCACATGGTTTCCTGACTGGAGTTAACAGTTTAGAAATGATGTGTTTGAAGTCAGAAATAAGCAAGCTTTTAGCTTCAAGCTTTGCTCTCCTGATTGTCCCCACTCTCCATACTTTGGTTTGCATCATTTGTCTCAGAGTGCATGAGCCAGATCCCTTCAGATGAAAGCAAGCCAAATGATGTGCTACAGGCAACCAAGCACCTGATGTGCTCCAGCAATCAGCAGGAGTTCTGTCCTGAAGACCATATTAGAGCAGTCCTGAAGTAAAACCACGTGAGGCGTGCAGAGTAGCTGTTAGGTCCTTAGCATAAACGGTTTCGCTGCTGTTGCAATCTGCAATAGGATAATCCGGTGCTCCTGTTGTACCGCTTCACTTGCGAATGCAGCAGTAGGCTGAATCTGTGCGTGTCTGTAAGGAGCACATATACACATGCAAGCTCATTGCCTCTACGTGACAGCCTGTCTCCCAGAACTTCAAAGATTCCTCTGGTACTTAGGTGCCTGGGGATTCTTCTTTGGTGAATAAATTGCAGTAGGAAGATCTGTGTGAAATTTTTATCATCTAGGATTCTTAGTAAACTCTCTTGTGACAACTGCATTGAAGAAAACTAGGTGAATATATCTGGAAAGTGCTTCTTGGAGCTATATACAATGACAGTTCACTGCATTTATATCATTCCTTGCAGAGTTATTTTACTTGCATTACTTCCCAAATGTTCGCTACAGAACAAATTCAGACAAAATAAATAATATAAATAACATAATCTCATACAGAGGTTTTCCAAACAATATTTTTCCTAGCCAACTAAAGAGATATTCTCAGCTCTGAAGACAACAGAAGAAATTTCATCCTGATCCAAGTATGCCTCTCATTTGGGAAGTGGGGAAGCTAAGGCTTTGAACATCCAAAGGCTCTGCTAAGTCCTCAGCTGTTCCAGTTCTTACCTGACTTTATTCATGCCCCCAAGTTATGCTGTATAGGCATAAAAACAAACTTCACAATCAAATTAAATGTTTGGCCTAAATTCTGCTCTCTCAGGCTAACTACTTTTAAATAGGAAAGGAGCACTATATTCCATATAGCTTGTGAAGAAATACCATGCTGTGCCTTTAATGTGGACTCATACATAATTCAGGGAGCCTTATTCACTGGAGCATGTTGATTTTTTTTTTTTTCTGTTTTTATTTTTTTAAAGACAGAAATGTAATAGGGTTTTTTTGAGGCATTTCACAAGAATTTTACCTCTTCAGCTACCAATGCTGTGGCTTTAATACATCACGGACCAATTCCAGCCTGTGGAACAGTTAGTAACAACTTTCAACTTTAAGACTGTAACCTTGTAATACAAAAATCAGATTAATATTTTTCATAAATGTCAATTCTAATAGGTCTCTGTTTACTTACAGTAAGACATATTTGGTTTCCTATGCACCACTTTCCTTCCCTCTAACCCATCCATCAGGGATTTCCATCTCCAAATGGAAATGACCACCTACCAGAGGCCCCTTCTGGACCAGTTTTTCCATCAATTTGATAACTAAATCTGCAGTGCATAGCAGATATGGAGTAAGAAATTGTCCAAGTATGAAGAGGTGTAGAATGAAGCCAAAACATGATTTGTGTAATGCTAGAGTTGAACCTAAAGCTGTGAAAAACATATAAATAACAAAAAATATGCTCAGGTTTGAGTAAACTTTGGTTGTTAAGTGTTCTGCCCAAAAGTGGCATTTCATTGGGCCTAGAACTGTTCCAGAAGTCAGGATAAATTTGTCATTTTTGAAGGTGAGGGGGAGAAAAGAGAAAGAGATACCTAACAATAGATTACTGGATTTAAAAGCCACCTGTCTCCTTTCTTTCAATAGTTCATTCGGCAAGGGACTCATTCAAAATGCAGGAAATAAAGCTTTAGTTTCCTCATCTGCCTGAAGAAATCTGAGCCCACCTTAATTTCCCAGGAACAGCCCCTAGTCACCTGACTGTTCGGTATCTCCCAATGCGGGAGAGAGAGAGAAGAAAGGTTGTTTTTTCAATACCTTAGATGGAGTATATTCTACTTTGTTTACGATGTTGAAATATTCATGAGAGTCATGTCCTGCCTCTCTGCTGCAGAGCCTAAACACCATGATATAGAGTTGTTCTCTCTGGCTTAATGAATATTTCAATATTCTATATACAGTGGAACAACATCAACCAGGGAAAAAAAAAACAGCAAAAGAGAAAGTATTTCCCAGCAGAATATTCCCCTGTGCAACAGCTGTAACTTCCTTCGCTAGGTTCAGTTCTCTGTGTGAAAAGTGGGAACTGAACCCATCTCCTACCTCCGGCCGGACTCTGCAACTACTGAGGAAAGAACTGGCAGCACCTGTTTGGGGCATTTTAAAAAAAAATATTATTTCCATTCTTTTTTTTTTTTTTTTTCTTTAAAACAGGCCAAAATAGAAATGCATTGCTTTTTTTTTTTTCATTCAATTAAGAAAACCTGTAAATGTTTCATTGGAGCTCACCTAGTTTTGGTCCCAAACTCGAGAATTTGGTAATTTGCGTGCCTCCTGACTTATAATTGGTGGAAAAATATCAGGGGAAGGTAAGATAATTTTGCAGCTGTCTAATGTGAAGATCAAAAAGCACCGGTTGGAAATACGATGTTAGCAATTTTGGAGTTGCCTTCTGTTTGTCTCCTGATGATATAAGATCAAACACGGTCCATTTACCAATTAAAAGAGTGGTGAGTTGGTTTTTTTCCCTTTACTGGTAGGTACAGAAATTCCACATGAAAGTTGTTTGGTCCATCAACGTGGGGAGCAGACCTTTCAAATAAGGACTATTTCTGAACACATGCTTTTCAGGGTATTGCTGCTGTTTTAGAAATGACTTGATGGATTTACTTCAAACCTTAGCAGAAAAATATCTCTCCTGGCCGTACACCGAAGTACCTGAAATTTCAGGCTGTCAGTGGTTGTCCTGCCTCTATTTTTTGATCCAAGTGAGCGTAAGAGGTTCACAATCTGGTTTGTTAAGAACAATGTCTTACTGCTTTAAATGTAATCCTCTTCGTTTTTTACCATTTTACCTTCTTGGTTAGGATGAGTTGCAATTCATGCCAAAAATGCCCTGCCAGCACTAAGGCTCCTGTTTCATTGCTTTATTAGGTCTTGAGCTACATGATTAGCCCGAGGGATAGATTCACAAATAGCAGCTGCTCAGCTGGGGTGTTTCCTTAATCCATGCCTCTCCCTTTCGGAATCAAAGCGATACCGAGGTACAAGAAAATTATCTCTACCCTACAGGGCTCTACAGAGTGAGTAGGGAAGTGAGTAAACGGGCATGTCTCTACTGGAAATCTCGTAGCGGCTAAGATGAGACAACTGCATTTCAGTGATGGAACTACTCTCTGTTGACACATTTAATCTAAATTAATTTTTTCATCTTTATGCAGCAAACTGAGATCTAAACAGTCTGGGGCATTGGAAAAAGCAAGCCCCAAAAGATAGCTGTAACCAAGCTGCTGTATGAGCAGTACCATGGAAGTGCTGAGAATGCTTTTAGTGCTAATTATTGTACATAATAAAAGGTATTTATCTTGCTGCTGAGGAAATCCTGTGGATGTGCTGCATTTGTCCATTCCTACCTCTCCGATGCTTTCCTTCATATATACTTTTTCATACTTAGTGACATTTTTCATGAGGAAAATTATAATAAAATGCGACATATGGAACTCAATTGTTTACTTATTTACTTTGGCATAAATAGCAGTAGTTTCACTGAGCTCAATTGACCCAAACCTCAATTGATGAAATCACTCTGGAGTTACTGGTTGCAATAGTAACCTACTCATTTATATTAGTTGAAAAACTGGCTAACGGAAGCTAAAGTGGTATGAAATTAAAGTAAATGAGAAGGGAATCAGTGCCATTTGTTTATTGTTTTCATACCTACTGTGGTTTTCTGATACTGTTGTGTGAAATAATTCAATGAGTATCTTACAGCCAACAAAGTCGAATCTGATGGCAAAAAGATTGTCTATTTTCTAGCTGTAATGAACCAAATTCTGTTAATGCTAAGACTACTTTTCTCTGTCTGAAAGCTTTTGGATATGTTTGGGATATATTTTGAGACAATAGGAATTATTGTGCCATTTGCAGAAAGATTTTCTGTCACTTTATCAGCCTGAGCTTTTTAAGTCAGGCCCATAGGGTAAGTAGGGCTGCATTAAGCGGTGAAATACGAAATCGAAGGCAAGAAAAACATGACTTTTAATTCTTGGGCTGTTGGACTCATGTAGATATGTACCCTCCATGCACATGACTGTGTTTGTACATAATTGGAGCTCAAGAGAAGGTTGAGGGAGCAGATGCAAGATAAATGGCTCCTGTAAGAGCAACATTCCCAGTACTTTTTTGTAATTTTAAAGCATCTCTCTCCTCCAAATAAATTATTATAGTTATTGTCCCTTCATTACTCTAGGGATCTATTTCCTGCAAGGATTCAGAATAAAATATGCCACTGTTAGTGAGATAAATAGTGTTCTATTTCTGCTAGCCATGCAGAACAGCACTTCAGGGAGAAGGAAGCAGGATTCTGCCCTTCCTTTTGCCTAATGGAGGGAATATCTGACTAGTTTCCCATCAAGACTTCACTCTGTATAGCTATAAAAGTGATGGAATTAGAGAGTTGTATTTCAGACAATGATTTGAAGCTTTGCGCAGGTCAAAGTCAGGCCATACCCTCTGTCAGCTCAAAGGGAGATGGGTAGGAACCAGCACGTATCTGAAAGTCTGAGGTAAGCTTGTAGCGTCCAGGAAAAGCCACTGCAGAAGTTCACAGACCTGAAGGAAGGCTGTGTGCCCACCAGTCTGCCTCCTTTTTACCTGTTATTCTAATTGGCTTGATAAAAGATACATCTTCTGCCTACGAAACTTTCTGTATCACTTGTCTTCCTGTCAGATACACAGGTTAAACTTTTCTTCCTCAAGATGTACTACAATTTTAACAGCTGACTTATTTTTAAACTTTTCTTGGTATTTTCTGCTGTTCCTTATTGATAGTCAGGTTTGGGTTTTTTTAGTTTGAGGTTTGAGTTTTATTTTTTTCGCTATGTCCCTGTCTCAGGAGCAAATACAGTGCTTGCCTGTTTGTCTCCTGGTACCCCATTACTTTGGTTGTCACAGCTGGATGCTCAGTGATATGTATGTGCCTGACTGTGTGTGGTACTCATTGTGCTAATTGCTTCTCCTCTGCGTGACAGGAGAGCTTTAGGTAACTAAAGTGCTGCCTCAGAGATGCAAAAATGAGGAAGATCTGAGGTTATTCCGTTTTTAAAATTTCATAGCTCTGAGTTTGTGCATTGAAATAGCGGAGTCTGAAGGTGATGCTCTGGGCTCACTGATGACAGTGGGAATTTTGACATTGGTGTTAATAAGGTGCAAGACTCCTTCTTTGAGAGCTCAGGATAGTTCTTTCTGGATTTCGGGTATTTACCCAATGACAACCGGTTTAAAGATAGATCTGTTTCTCTAAATACCATTTGTTATAGCCGGGCATTAACAACCGAGAGACACAGAGCTGGCACATAGCTTACAGCATGCACCTCCCTTCTGCCCTGCAGCACCTCCACAGGGGAGCTGTAGGTCTGCATGGGCATATGGCAAGAGATTGCCTTCTTCAGTGAGGCTGATTCACCTAATCCTTAAGTGAAATAACACCACACAGAGCAGGCTTCTTTAAGCTGCATATTTGTCTTTTACTTTACAGCTTACAATTATAGCAGAGCATATGGCAATGCAGATGAGCAGTCAAGGTCCGGACCCCTGGGATGAGTGTAGCTGTAGTCCTACCTCAGTGAAACCCAATGACTTATGCCAGGGATGACTCTGGTCCCAGGAGCCATCTGCTGCCTTGCCGGGGAAAGCTGTGTTGGCTGCGCGGAGCTGGCTGATCAGAGAGACAGAGCTCAACGCTCAGCTCAAGCACGTAGCCATCTGCGTGCTGGGAAATGCAGGGAGTAGCACTACCAGATCTGCTTTTGAGCACCTGCGGTAGCGCCTAGAAGTAGTTGAACCCAGGCTGTATATCAGGAGTTTTCTGCAGCATCCTGAGGCAGGGGAATGAAGGAAAACAGGCTTGGCGTCGGAATGGTCACATTTCCTTGTACTTCTACTCAGCGATCTTGCCCTGTTAACTCGATGCGCTGCCATCCCATTCAGTCCAGGAGTAATGTGACAATAAAAAAAATAAATCTCAGATCTATGCTGCTGGTTGGGGACATTTGGTTAGACAATTTGCATTTCAAAAGGATATTTGCTCTAATGCTTACCTTACAAAGATCTGCCTTTGGAACAGTATGTACCATAAATCGATCAGGTGAAAAATCCTGGCACAGGTTGTCTGCCTGCCTTCGCTGCCTGTAAGAACTGTCTGTTAGCTCAGTTTCTAAGGACAACTTCTAAGTCTGCCATGGTTTTGATCCCCCAGTGCTGTTGCTTTGTCATCTGTTCACTCCTACTACAGAATCACTCTCCTATCAGTGTTTAATTCCCGTGCAGTCTGTGGACCTTGTTCCTGTGCCACATGTCCCAGCATGTGTCAAGGGTGACACCAGTTGTGCCAGTGTGGTAGATCTGTTGTCCAGGGTAACTCCACATCCCTGGTCTGAGGGTCTGATTTTCCCCCACCATATGTGGGGGAGGAATGAAGGACCCTCAGGTGTTTCTCCTGTGCTGTGTATGGTCTTACTACTGCTTTACTCACTGCAAGTGGCTGGTGAGCTGCACGTCAGCGTGGCTGGGGGCAGCTGTTTTGAGAAGGGCCATTGCAACGTGGAATTTATCCTGTGTTTATGTAAATGGCAGCAACTGCTCAACATTGCTAAAGGACAGAGAGCGGCATTTTCAAAGGAGAAGGTTGGTAGGACTATAAATCCTATGGAATAATGGGATTTGTATGGGGGAAGTGTCTAATCTCTTTCATAATAAACAGATTTATGAATGACAGATGTGGATAACTAATGAATGCTTCCAATTCAAGATCAAGGATTGAGTGAGCACAAGAAAACGCGGTCACAGCTTTGGCTGAATTTAGAACACCACTTAAAATCTCAGAGTTCAGCCGTCAGGAAGACCTATTCGATCATTCGGTTCTGCTTGTGCTCTTTACTTCATTAGTATTAAATACTTATAATTCTGCAGACACGACTAAAAGCTGAGGTGGGCTGAGAACAAAGAGATGCATGTAACTAATAAGATTTCATGCTTTATCCAAAGCGTTCTTTAAAGCCGGTTCCCTATGAACACTCAAGCACAAACAGTAAGTGTTAATTGAATTGAATTGAGTGTGAATGCACACATTGGGCTTGTCAGCAGTAATAAGGCCAAAGAGACAACAGGGAGGAATATTATAACCAAAGAAAAAAATTAGTTCGAGAGGCACTCAGGGCTGGGTAAGTTCTCCAAAGCATGTACTGTGCTTGGGATTTGAGAGCATATGGTAAAGCCTTAATACAGAAATTAGAAAAAGAACTACCTTTTCCTTATTAGGTCATCTACTCAATCTCCTTGTCAATGTAGGGTCCTTCTCTGAGGTATTCCCTTCAGGGTTAGCTTTCTAGCATTTTATTAATTCTAATTTTAGGATTTTGTCTGCACTGAGCCAGTGAAGACAAGGAACTCCTTGCTGCAGGTTAGCCTTGGAGCAAATTGCTTAGTAGTTTTTTTAAAAAAGGCCTCAATGCATTTGTTAATAGCATCTGCACCTGCGCTATTGGCAAATGAAAGGGAGACTATCAATCTGGCAGTATCTGGTCTCAAGACAATTTCCTTAATGGTATGCTATAGCTGGTTTAGAAGACATTTGTATCAGCATCTAAAGCATCTCTCTGTTCACTTAGAGACAGGAAATCAGGTTTTCTAACTCGGCTAATGTACCAGGTTTTCTAGGGCGTCCATCAGCAATGTAGCTAAACTGCCCATGTCAGTGCAGCAATAAATATGAACGCAATCATGATAAAGGGTGCACAGTGTGATTAAAGCGGCTGCACGCTCAGCACAAAAGATGGCCTCAGGCTGATCTCGCAGTGGATGGGCCACATCTGCCATATGCTACGGCATGGAATTATAGAGAGGAACATTGGCTGCAGGTGAGCTTCTCCTGGGCATGTGCCTGAGCACTTCGCTGTAGCTAGAGCATGGTGAAGGGTTGCATTCACATCAGTAATTTAAACAGCGTCAGGGAACATTTCTAGGAACTGGAACTTGATCATTCATACTGTGAAAATACCAGCCCAGCCCCCAGCACTGTTATGGCTTGGCTTAAACTGGCTGTCTCTTAAACCTCCCCTGGGCATGGTCTAGGGGACGGCATGGGACAGGGGTCCTTCTTCACGGGTGGTTTGAATGCAGCCACTCTACTCTGCAGGACAGACACAGGTTGTTCTCTGAAAGCTGACAAAAATGACCCTGGGCACACGTGAGATGCTCCTGCAGGTGTGGCTTTGGGTGCCCTGTCCCCAAACTTGCAAGCAGGGGTGTCTGGGCTTGGGTCCAGCCCTTGCACTGCTCACAGCAGGCATGGAGCATCCAGAGGCAGAGCATGCAAGAAGCAAAGTTTATGAGGGTTCATAGGAGGATTTTGGATGTGCTTGCTGTCAGGACGATGTTGCCACCCTCACACTCAAGGTCCCATGTGGTCAGTTCCTGCCTCATTGTCTTTTCACAGTGCTTTTCACACTTGCTTGCCTGCCACAACAATCTGCATCACCCTTTGTAGTCTTCAGGCTTGTACCTATACAGCTCCCTGTGCCAAAAAAACCTGTCGCTGTTCTTCCCTTGCTCTTTTCCATGGCCATGGAAATACACCCTTTCCAAAAAGGCCTGTGCAGCCCAGTTCGCATACAGAAGAGAGTAACTTAATAGTCAATCATGTAAAAACAATTCATTATAAAATATATGGTCTGCATATTTATCTGTGGATGTGAATATAAGTGTGTAGGTACCTCCACTTATATATATATACACACACACACACATATATATACATATCCACATATACATATCCACATATGTATATCTCTCTCCACATAATATAGCTAGAGAGGTAAATATAAGTCAAAATGGCAAAACTAACAAAATAGTTTTGGAGTTTCCATTGCCCTCCTCTCCTATAACAACTGAAGTCCTGACAAATTTTGTGTTATTATCCCAACAATGCTTCCGTGACAAAAGCAGAGGAAACAGGCAGGAAGAAAGACAAATTGGTGGAGGAATGGGGAGTAGATCCAGCTTTGCCCAAAGCCTGTTCACCAAAGCGCTGCAAGTGGTGTGTGCTTGACCCACATACTCCTGGGTCTTGTAACCAAATAAGCAATAATAATAATAATAAAAAAAGAGCCACACATCCAGAAGATAATGTTTTACAGTTCATTTCAGGGGATTATATCTGAGGTTTCTATTTAGTAAAAAACCCTTAAACCTAATGTCATGTAGACCGATGTGTAGGACTAGGAAAAATAGTTACCACTGATGTGATTTAGGGTTAGTAACCCAGACCACCTACACATTATTGGACTGAAAAATGTCCAAGTTCAGTTTTCAAAATGCATCTCTAAGAGTCGCCTGCGTGCCATATGTCTGCAAATGTTGCTTTCTACAGTATGTACAAGGAAATCCAACAGCCTTGGAAAGCTCATATTTCATTTGATGCTGCTGCTGTGTTTATAAGAAACAGAAGAAAAATAATGATCTGATGGCAGAATATGATTTATAGCTTTATGCGTAGGAGTGGGATGAAAACCCTGCCTCCTGGCAGACAGCCTCTTGTCCTGCATCTTTCCAGTCGATTTCGACTCGGCGACAAACATCTAAAAGGAGTGGAGTTAGAGCTGACTGAGTTTTCCATTTAGGAAAGGCTGGGAAGTGGCCAGACACCTAAAAATGATTTTTGACTGAATAATCTAGGAGCAGACAGAAGCGTTTCCGTTAGCCTTCTGCATTGTATTTTACTTTTAACTCCATTTTGATTTTGGTTTAGGATGTAATTGCTGACTCTCTGCAGAGCTGACAGATGCAAAATCAAACTAGCATCCTGGATTGGACATTTCACACGTGAAACTGGCATCAAACTTCAAAAAGAAGCAAACACAGGGAATTTGAGCAGCAAACAGTGAAAATACAAGTCCCTAGAACTCACTGAGAGGTGCAGCCTTGAATGAGGCCAGTTTACACCAGCTGTGGTATGAGAACACGAAGCTGCATAGAAGATAGGCTAAGCATCTCCACTATGAATGATCAAAATCAGAGGGGCATTATTTTCAGTTTTCCAATGGAAAAAGTGTGAGGGACATCATTTTAGCTCAAACCCCAAATCTCGTTGACAGCAAGATGATGCTAGTTAAATGGTGTCAGTCAGAACAAGTCACTTGCAAGCCCAATTTTTGGACTTTGCATAAGGTGTAAGATCTATCACCTAGAGATAGTCTAGAGTTTTTAAACATCTAAGACACCCAGAACCCAACTGCCTTCAAATCACTTCAGTGGGAGTTAGATAGATAGCTGGTTTTGAAAATCTGGCTGAAGTATGTAAGAATATATGAAGTATACAAAACTGACACATAAAAATGAGACTTCAGTTCTGAAAGATCTTCAAAATATTTTAATCGATTTCTTTTTCCAATTATGTAGCATGTAAATGTAGCTTGGCAAAACTGTGTCATAAAATCAAATCCAAGGATAACTTTGGATTTTATTTTTTTCATACTTTCCAGCATCAGTGGTAACTTTGGTAATTGGATATGGTCTGGCCCCAGTCCTAATTCTAACATAGAGCAGAGGGTACTTGATACAAAACCGTGAACTATTTTTAGAGAATATAAAAGAAATTAGCTACACAAATGGCCGCTGTGCAGCAGAATGCACTGAAGGGACTTTTACAAAAATATGCCAGGTCTGGAGGAGGGAGATGTGTTTTCATGACTTGTCATCCCAGTTACTGCAAGATGAGCACTCCCTTCACATTTCTTATTCAGGCCCTAAGTCGGTGACTCTCACATGACCACACATGTGAACAACCACCAGCAGATGAATAGGATGATTCCCAAGCGTCAGCTGAACTGATCTGTCTCTATGGCATAGTCACTGCTTCCTTACAGTCCAACACTGAGTAGTTCCCTCTTGCAACCAGTTCCCCAAACTGGCCCAGGGACACATGAAGCCCTTCACAGCATTATCAAAACAGAAAAGAAATGTTCAACCAACCCAGACATCGTTTATCTCTAATATTGATACTCCTGGTGCCTCGAGCCCAAATGCAGCTGTGTATAAGATGCAAAGTATGAGGCCCTGACCTATGCTCGTACAATGCAACTCATAAACGTTTCAAGATCAGCAATCACTAGAAATGTCCGTTCTCAATTAAAACAGATCCTGCCTCATAGATGGTATCGTCAATGACTGTTCAATGACCTCTGGTAGCTGATCTCTGGTAAACCTCTATCTAAATCACAGATGCTGTCATGTTTAGTGGTATAAGCCGCAAGACCAAAGACGTAAATGGTTTGAAGACAGTATTGCTATTTTCCTGCCCTGTGGTGTTTTCTGCAGGTCAGAGCAAGGGCGTATCAGCATGGACAGCACGGGTCAACCTCAAACTCCCTAAGAAGCAGTTTATGTTAGAGCAAAACCCTTGTACAAGGCTGACTGGTGCAGAGTATCAGAAGGCATTTCCACAAATGATGTAAACCCTATTCCCACCCATCCAAAATCCTTCTACAAAGAAACCCTCAAAAATGCAAGTAAGCAAAACAGGGGCAGAAGAAAAGTAACAAATGATTGTTTCACATTTAATCAAATTTTTATCCAGTTGGAAATAAAAACAATTGCTAGAACATTGCAGCAAACTTTCTGTGAATATTTTTCTTTGTATATTTTGTATTTTGTTTCCAAATGAACAGTGCACCCTTTAATTAACAAAGGTGGGAAACACTGTCCTGAGGTCTGAGCAGTGATAAAAAGTGCACAGCTCTGGACTCTGTGATGAGACACAGGTTCTTCATATGCCAAAAGCCTACGTGTGGTATTAGCCAAGTTGCTTCACAACTCCCCTATGCCACATTTTTCTTCTCCAATGTTTATACATATACTTGGGGAATCAGAGGAGTCCTGAATTACAAGCACAGCCTTGTATTTAAATATTCGCAAAAAGATTAATGGTTGGTATTTGAGCCACTGGCCTAAAGTTAGACACGTCCAGCTTTTTAGCATTTAATAGAGAACCGTAATAAACATGGAAAACTATTTTTAAGAAGCAATTTTTATGCAGATGGACTATAATGGATACCTACTGGCCTTGGGCTTGCTGAACTTTGCGGGGGGGGTCTTCTGTAATTGCCAAAGGTAAATCACGGGCCAAAACCACAGTTCAAAGAACATTGTCACCAGTAAAATGACAGTATCTGATTATATGACTCAGTGGTTCAACTAACAGGTACTTTAAAACGACTCAGATAAATGTCCAAGAATGATATGAAAATGAAATTTAAAAAAAAAAAAAAAAGGAAAGACAGAAAGAAATATTTCAAGAATCTTTCTTGTTGCTGTCAGAAGGTGTCTCATCTTTTTGGTTTAATGCAAGACCTTTCTGAGTTTGGAGGACTCCAGCATCACCCACTAGCATTGCTGAAGTGAAGGTCATGCCTGCCTTTCCATTATAAATCCCTCTGTCTCCCTCCTTTCTCTCTCTTCCAGCCTCTTTTTCTTCCCAGAGTTTTATAACTCAGCTGTAAGAAATTGCTTCTGGCTGAAACTTGGCAGCAAAAGTCTGATTTCAGGCCAGGAATGATCCCCCTCCCCTCCTGATTTTCAAAACCCTTTTCTTTTGGTCAGATTTAAGCCGCAGCAGAGCAGAGCGGAGGGGGAGGGCAGCGCGGTGGCTTCGGCACAGGAGCTGGCTGGCTCAGGCTGCTTTCATAATGCTTCAGCGGCTCTTTATTTTTCCAGCTGAAATAAGGGTGATTTTTGCATAATGTGGCAGGGATATTTTTGTGTACGTGTTTGTGTTTAAGCGGAAAATGGCTGAGTCATTTCTGCTTGAAAGCGGTTTTGCTGTGTGAGCCGCTTGCTTTCTTTCTGGTTCTCCTTCATTTTTCTTTATGTTAACGTTTAAAAGGAAGGTCCAAAATAACATGCTTCTCTTTGGGTTGGCAAAAAAAGGTCTTCAGAAATGCTTGTGTGTGCCTCAAGAGTGCTCCTGTAGCGTTGGAGCTGAACAGAAAAATTGAAATGACAGTACTGATACCATTGTAACAGTGGTGACATAGTAAAGACCTGGGAGTAATTTAGATGGTGTGCCTTGGATTATGAGAGGGCTTAAAAACTCAGACTAAAATCACGTCTCATCGTGTAAAATGGCAGGGAGGATTAGTCCTGATTTAAAAGCTAGCCGTCTAAAAAAAACGAGAGGCAAAACACAAGGAGAGGAGATGCAGGGGCTCAGGGCAGTGACCTCCATAAGGTCACGCAGTGGCTGTTGGCACGTTTGAGCCCAGAAGCAGCAGCAAAGGGAGCACCGTAACACAGCCAGGCGCCCACTGCTGCTGCGTGCTTTGTGCTAATGTTATATCCACGTCTGCAGTATTAAAGGAACGCAGCCTCTGCTGGGTGGTGCTCACAAAAGCAGAGGTAATGCCGATGTTGAAGATCATAGAATCATAGAATGGTTTAGGCTGGAAGGGACCTTAAAGATCATCTAGTTCCAATCCCCCTGCCATGGGCAGGGACACCTCCCACTAGACCAGGTGGCTCAAAGCCTCCTCCAACCTGGCCTTGAACACTTCCAGGGATGGGGCATCCACAGCTTCCCTGGGCAACCTGTGCCAGTGCCTCACCACCCCCAGAGTGAAAAATTTACCCCTCGTCCTATCACTACATGCCCTTGGCAAAAGTCCCTCCCAGCTTTCTTGTAGGCCCCTTTCAGATACTGGAAGGCCGCGATAAGGTCTCCTCAGAGCCTTCTCTTCTCCAGGCTGAACAATCCCAGCTCTCTCAGCCTGTCCTCATAGCAGAGGTGCTCCAGCCCTCTCTCTGATCATCTCTGTGGCCCTCCTCTGGACCTGCTCCAACAGGTCCATGTCCTTCTTATGTGCAGCCTCTTCTGAAACACCTGTGTATATGTGGACGAGGTTCCTGCGCCGATTCTCTGCCAAGCCCCAGCAGATAGTTCATCTGCTCTGGGCAGTTTGTGACCCCAGTACTGAAGGTGCACCATCCAGCCCTCAAGGGACTTGAAAATACTACTCTGGTGCTTCTATGAGGGTTTACTAGAAGGACATAACTGTCCAAAGCCTGCTGTAATACGGAGCGGCGGTACTTGAGGAGGGTCAGCCTCATGCCTCAGGTTACCCCATAGCATAGCACCTGCTGGCTTCAAGTGCGTACCTTCCCCTCTGGACCTGAGAGTATTAAGCTACATATCCAATGAAAAACATCAATTAGCCACTGGCTGTGAAAATACAGGAATTAGTGATTTCCCGCATGATGTCAGAGGGCAGGGGAAGAGCCCTGCCTTGCTGCATCTGAGGCTTTATTTTTCTCAGTCGTGGGAGCATCTTTGCTGCTGCTTGCACAGCTCTGCCCTGTTATCCCTGCAGCTGTACCCTGCCGTATGAGAGGGACTGCTGGGGACATCAGCCTCTGTGCCTAGCACCACACCTAATCCCTGCACTGAAAATGATCTTTAGGCCCCATGGAAAAAAATAGTATATGGTCATCTAATTAAAGACCGTATCATAAAGCTTATATAGAGTGGGACCAATTATGGTTGCCCTGGCAACTTTAATTCTGGTATTTCCAAACTTCAGGTTTTGGGAAGTCTTTTGCTTCTGTCCAGCCTCTTGGTTTTTGTTTGTTTGTATCTATGTACTGCCCTCTGCCTCTGATCACACAACCCTCCTCCTCCTCAACATCCCTGTGGCTTCTGCAACCTCTTCTCCTTTTAACTTCCACCTACCCACATCCCACAGGGCTACTGCTACCTTCTTCTCCCTGACACTTGGGCATGGAGAGACACGTGGTTCCTGTTCCCAGTGTTTGGAACCACAAATATTTGCGGTGGAACTGGAGAGAATAGTTTGGTCAGCTCCTGCATCTGCCGTCCAGAGCGCAGCCTGTGTGGAAGGAACCGCTGCTGAATTCAGCTGACTCAGCAAGTCTGAGAGGAGTGTGTGCAAAAGGAGATATTTTAGGTATTTTCATGGAGAGTAGCAGAAAGCATATTCTTGCTGTCTTAGGGACCTCTGAGTCAAAGTCCCTGCTTCTTTCTATGAGGAATACTGTGTACCCCTCAAACCACCACAGTAGTTTGTGATTTGAAGTACCCAATTAAAAGGACTTTTTTTAAAGACAACTCTGTATGAAGCCCGTGTGTTGGTTAAAGCACATCTGAAGGAAGATATTACCTTTTTTTTTTTTTTTCTACACACCACCATGATATTCTGCAGGCACAAGGGATGAGCACAGGGAATATTTTAATTCATAGGACACACTTTGCAAAATGAGGTATATATGTTGGGTAGTGGATTATCTTCACTCTCCTGTGACTAGGCTTAGATGGCCACTTCTTAGAGCTGTTTCTTGGTTGCAGAATCACTCCATGATTGCAATCCTCATTTTTCCAAGAGGCAGCTGTTGAAGACATAAGGATTCAGCCTGGATTCATCCAACCTGAGTTGAGGCACTTAATTAATATGCCTAGATTAGAGTCATGGTCATCAGAAGGCTTCCTCTACAGCCGATGGAAGCCTCTCCAGAAAGTAACTGGATTTACATCCTGGAGAGACCTCTGCCTCCCTCTTTAATGATTACGTAGCTGTGGCTCCTGACTCAGGTGCATGTGCTAAATATTTACAGAGGTTTCCTGCCCAGCTCATGCCATTGGACACTGATGGGGATGGGAGGCTGGAGGGAAGCCGTAAGCAGACCCAGCCTGACATTTGGTTTCAAAGCATGCAGGGAGTCATCCCTGCGGACTGAAGTTTTGCATAGGTCAGGAGTGCTGTTTTGTTCATTTTGCCTCTTGCTCAGAACTGTTAGGCTCCTCTCTGGCAAACCTCCCCATCATGGGAAGCAGGACTGCCAGCCTTGGACACTCAGAAATCATGAGTCAGGTATCAGAAAAACTATGTGACAGGCTTAAAAGCAAGGAGGAATTAAAAAAAAGAAAAAGAAAAGAAAATAAAAGAGAGAGAAAGACATGTTTGGATTCTTCTGAGTTTCCTTCTGGTTTCTGAGGTTTTTAAGTTTGACTAAGATTCATGTTTTCCAAGCCTGTCCTGCTACAGTGAGGTCTGGAAACTTAATTTTCTTCAAGAGAAAGCTGAGATTCTTGTGCAATGCATGTTTCCAGGAGCAGGGTCTTTAAGAAAAAAAAAGAAATAATGTGAGATGTAATAAAACACATTGAGGTTGGCAGTACTGCAGAAGAGATGGTAAGCTGTGGCTCTGTGAGAGCAGCACCGATGAGCGAAGCATAGAGTGTCGGTCTGAACTTGAACTCTGAGCTGAGCTATGTGTGTTATGCCAGACTGGGTCCATAAGAATGTTGAATTTCCTCTTTTTTGATGTATTTAAAACCCTGAATTTTCCTTCACTTCCCATACAGAAATCTCAACACTTTGTTTTTGATTATTTAAAGAAGAAAAAATTGCAACTAAACCAGTATTGCTCTATGTGGACAACTCAAAACTATCCTTAATTAATTGACATTGGCGTCATGTTTATTGGATGTGTTTTTAATATTCCTTCCCCCCTTCTTTTTTACAATAGGAGTGGCCAGATCAGCTATCCTCACTCAGCTCGTGGGTCATTTATGGGTGGAAATTTACAGCTTCTGAAGCTGAGCAGAGACGAGATAGCGAGAGAAGGAGTCTGGACATAGCTGGGAGATCACGTCTTTGTAGTAACTGCTCTGACCCCCAGTGCAAAACCAGGCATGTCCCCAAATGTGATCTGCACTGCCTTGATCCCTAGCCTGCTGCTGGACAAATTTTCTGGAGGAAGGAGAATAAAAGGAAGAAAAGGTAGTAGTTTAATGGGATTTAATCTTTCCATCAGCAGTGTTCAGTGCAGTGCGCGGTCTGATGGGAGAGGCAGTAATGCTGCTCAGCCCCCATCCACCCCTACAGTGCAGTACATCTCTATAAACATCTCTTCCCTGGCCTCTCTCAAGCAGTAATTGGTAAAGAGCACTTTAAACCTGCTCCAACTGGCAGTGAAATCCTACTTTTAAAATATTGGATGGGGCAGCTTATTTGTATGTTTTGAACAATACTGCATGAGCAATTGTAGATGCTTTTGAGAAAAATTACATTGTGAAAAAGCCCCAGAGAATCTCTTCGTGACCATTAGGATTTAATTGTGGAAGGCAGAAGAGGAAAAAAGCAAAGAACAACAAGTAATGGATCATGTTGCCTCAGAGGCTTTTTTTTTCAGCTGGTGCTGTGTGTATGGTTATTAAGTTATTTTATTATTAAATTTGGACTGACTTCTTATGGTAAATTTGGGCTTAAAAATTACCAGCCCATGAAATGTGTGTAAAAGGTGCAAAATATTGATAAAAAGATCTACTAAGGAGAACAGAAGGGTTAAACTAATGTAGAAGTAGTTTTTACGCGTTAAACCTAAAGACAGATAAAACCTTGGAGATTTACTGGAAAAAAATAAATCCCTTTACCTAAAAGGCAAAATATCCTGGCTGAAGAAAAATAAGAATTAAAAAGGAACAGATTTGGGGCTTCTACATAGAAAACCCTGAAAACATCAAAACAAAACAACACACACGCACCCCCTCCCCAAATAAAAAACAAAACAAAACAAAACAAAACACAAGGAAAAAAACTCTCTGAAAATAAGGAATACTGAAATCTGGAAGTCCTATTTCAGTCTAGATCTGTATGTAATACTTTGCAGTCTTACCACTGTTTACCCCCCTCTGCCTCATTTCTGATTTTAAAGCAAAGTTTTTTCTCTCTCGATGAATCTCATTTTGTGTCCTTGATTATTATTGCCCAGAATGTATTTCCCATTCTTTGGCCTCCCCTCTGAAGCTTAGACTGTAAATTTTTTTGAGGAGAGGGATTGTCTCTCATTATGTGCTATACAGACTTGAGCACCACAGATCTCCAAAGGGTCTAATTCGCAGGGAAAGATGCTGCCAAATTCTTTGCTGGTGGCCCACTTCTGATTTCAGTTTTCAGCTCAGGACTTCATTCCTTGTTGCAAATCCAACTTCTGGAACTATCCTCAAACTTCCCAGGAATTTTGCGGCCCCAGTGATGTGGGGTGGAGGTCAGGCTATAGGCAAATGAGGATGAGAGAAGGCAAAAAACTGAAACAGAGCTGTGGGAGAGGCTGGAAAAGCTGTACAAAGGGGATGGAAGGAATGAAAAATGGTAGATCTCCCTCCTGGGACAAGACATTCCTCTCCATCCTTCTCCCTGCTTAGTAGAAACTATGATCTTAGCACCTCCCAGATCCTTCTTGGATGCATTAAGTAATAACAATAATAGCAGTAGCAATAGCAGCACTAGCAACAGCAGCAGCAAGAGCAGTAATTAATAGTAATAATAATAACAATAACAAAAATTTATCTTCTTTTCCCCAGAGGCAATCCATCACCAGGTGAACCCAAGTGGACTCTCACTGTGGTGACTTCTGAGGACCTTCTATACAGTGCCTTCATAATAAATCTCTGTGGCCCGTCTTATCTGTCACTCTGTTAAGTGCAGGCTACATCAGTGCTAATACCAAGGTTAGAAGTAAAGAAGGGACCAATATCTCAATTATCATTCCAGGCACATGGTGTAATTGTGCTGTTGGCTGCCGGCCATGCAGCTCTTGTGGTAGCAAACAGTGCTTTCCCTCAGCAGTCCCAGCCGCCCTGTTTTCATATGGGCTGGGAAGGTCAGAAAAATCAATTAGCAATATGGGATGTTAACAAAAGCCAAATCCAAATGCAACTTCAGAAACACTTTTCTGAAAGATTAATATATCTTTAAAAAACAAATGGACATCTGTATCATTTTTAAGAGCTGCTTGTGTTTGCTGCTCCTACTAGAAAAAGCCAACGCTCTCACTCCGCACGGCAGCACTGTCACTTAGCTGCCACACACACATCCATCAGAGGGAGATTGCTGAACTTGGGGTTGCCCGTACAAAATCCACAAAGGTTACCTCATCTCCAGCTGAGCTGGAGTTTAGGAAGCAGACAGACAAGGCGTGATTGCAGGAGTCAGCCACCTTATACACCATGATGTGCAGGTCTGACAATGCTGCCAGACCCCAGGGTGAGGGACTGAGCTGACGTAGTTCAGGCTTTATAGTTAGACCAAGGAATAAACCTCAGACTTTTGAGGTTTATTGCCAGAGTAGTGCTACCTTGGGCCAGTCACCTTCCTTTTAGTGGTCTCTAATAGCTACACCTGGCAGGGGCATTGTAAAGTTTAATGAAGTGCTTCACTATCCTACTGTTAGAGATGCCAAAGACTGTAAAGTATCATTAAATTAATTGTCATCTGGCACATCAATCTTCAAATGTTTTAATCTAAATTGCACCTCTGCTTTCTAAAATAAATATTTTATTTCTCTCATGCAGGAATGTACAAAGTAAAATATAATCTTGCTGCCCACAAGCCCTATTTAGTCATATATAATATATTTGTTAGATATTCATACTCTTTTCCTCATAGTTTCCTTTTCTCATTATAAGGGAAATGATTTAGAACTGCAAAAGCTACTCAAATTGTCCCTTGGGCTCATCTCTGAATTTTCCTACCTAGCTGTATCATTCAATTAGAATTTTGCTCTTTAATAGGTGCTTTATATTTTAATGTGATGAACACTAACAAAACCACACTGGGCAAAATGACAAGTTCTGATGATTCTCCAGGAAAATAGTGCTACATTTCTGGGACCGTGGGGGCTACACAAACCGCATTTGCTCCACTTGACATCTGCGTCACTTGCAGACCATGTCATGTAAAGAAGACAATAAAAGTTGCCGTCCAGCTGATGTGCTGTTTTTTCCTGTTCCCCTGCAAAAACAATAGCAAAAAATCACTGCAATTGTTGCTGTAATTTATTGAACTAGGTGGGAGTATGATCTCTAACGAAATGAGAAAGGAAAGATCAAGTAGGTCAATCATGGACCTGTGAGGACCCAACCACAAGCTTTTAGATCTCATCATGCTGAGCAATGGTTGAACATGCCCACATAAGAGGAAGCTGCCTATTCAAAAGTGGAGTCACCAGTGACACTAGAATTAGGATTTCTTAGTTGGAAACAGGTAAGATTATCCAAAGAACCTGCTCTGTTTTGGAATTGACTTGACCTTTCTTCCTCCAGAGCCTGGGATCTGGTGCTTAAAAAGCGCCACAGATCAGGAAGGGAGCCTTCATCTTCAGATGCGTCCCCATTCCTCCCCCACATCACTGAGGACGAAGGGCGTGTAGGACATCTTGGCTAAAGCAATCTGAAGAGTGATTCTGCAGCCTCAAAGGAGAGGAGTGTGCCCTTGAGTATTGCACTTTTAAATGTGACTCTAAGTGAATATAAATTCACTGAGCACTTGGCATGGCCTAGCCAAAATTTGCTTAGGGGAAAGTTTCACAGGATGATCATTAACAGTTACTATTAGGTGGAGGTTAAGAGCATTTTGTGACCTCAGAAAGCTTCTTTTTCAGAAGGATTCTTTCCCCTCGTTTCATGATCAGAGAAGTATGCAAGAAAAAAGAAAAGAAGAAAAAGAAGAAAAAAGAAAAAAAAGAAAAAAATTGTCATGTCTTTGAACCAGATTACCATCGTTCAAATAGATCGTTGTCTCAAGATTCTCAAAACACACTAAGCCTCTTTCTGTCTCAAAGGCTGGAAAATGATCATTAGGAACACAGCTCATTTCTGTAATGTAGGGCCAACCATGATAATTTGTTATAGATGACATTATCCTGGCTAGAGAATAAGCAAAAACTGTATATGACAGCTAATTATCTTAACACCATTTGAAGTTAAAGTTTTTTTTACTTACCAATCACACACGTACAAGGACAGAACATCAGACTAGGACAGAAATGCAGCAAAACCTGAAAAAAATGAAAGAATTATCCCATTTTCACCCGGTAGGGTACAGATTGTCAATCTTCTTTGGCATCCCTGGTGCAATTCATTTTTGGTCAGTCTAGTAAAACAATCGTTCTTTTAACTATAGCAAAGAGTAATTTACCGATTATCTGTTTTCTAAAAGCATTGAATACTGAGTATCCTGTTCCATTTCCTGTCAGATATTCACACGCAATTAGATACAGGCAGTGGGAATGTAATGTGAAATGGGTATTTTGTTCTGAAACATGGCACCGTGCCTGCACTCTCCCCCATCTCCTTGAGCAAAGTTCAAGTGCCAAAATGAAAGGCATGTTTAATGCCAAAGGTGATTCAAGTTCAGGCCAAAAATAATTCCAGACAACTCAATTTTGAATTATTTTCCCTCTAAACATTTTTTTGGGAAATGGAAATACTGCCGGGTGTTTGAGGCTGGGATGCTAACAGCAAAACCTCTTGCAAGCTATTCAAATGTCAGCCACTATTGTGTACAAAGTCTTCCATATCACTGTGGAATCTGGAAGAGGAAGCCAACAGAGCAGCCAGATTTACTGTGTACTTGCAGAATTTTCCAGAAACTCTAGTTTTCTTTTAAAAAAATAAAAATGCTGTGAGAATGTGCTCCTCCTATAACATTTTTGCCCTGGTTCCAGGAATCAGGTTGCCCACATAACATGTATTTACTGATTTTTGATTTTGCAAAATTGCACTTCAAGAAGACAACCTAGATAGCTTAAACTTGAACTTAAGAAATTACGGGTTAAATATTGTACGTGAAATAAAGTACATAGAAAAATCCAAATTAGTATATTTGAAGGGTCTTGCTTTTCTTGTGTACTCTTGCAGCACACCGTTAGACCTTTTCTCCTCTCTTTTTTTCTCTCATGTAGCATTTATGTCCAGTTATTTCAAATGGCTTCTGAGGCAAAGCAGGGGGATTTGTTGCTCACAGTGATGATATTTTGAACCACGTGTCCAATGGAGATGAAACCTGAAGCCATGGACTTGTTTCTGAGCTTCTTCAATGCGAATTTTTGGATAAGTCCTTCTGTCTGAATAGACTTTAAAGATAGAATGGCTTTGGAGACAGGGAGGCGATACATGATATAGGCTAATTGTGGTCCATGGAGGACCCTCAAAGTTAGATTTGGCGTTTTGAATTAGATTAGATAGTACTGTGTTGTAGTCATGAAAAGGGCTGTCAAATCAGTGGTTTTGGCCCTCTCTGCTAAAGAAAGGTCCTGATGAAGGTGACATATCTGAAGTTTTCTGACCAATTTATTTGATCTCTGTGCAATGGGATATCTGACCACAAAAATGGTGGGGAAAGAGAAGAGTTTTTAGCAGGTTCTTCTCTGGCAGGGAAAAGTGGAGCCTTCTTCCCACCTGAAGAGATTTTGACTACTGCTTACTTTGTCTGAAATGCAAGAACAGCCAGAAGCCAAAGATTTTGCACCTTCTTGATTGCAGTCAAGTATGGAAACAAAAAGACACAGAATCACAATGGCGAAATGACTCCTTCCAAGGACTTTGAAGACAAATGCCCTTGCAGACTTCTTGAGAAAGAGCAAACCAAAGAGCCAGAGGTTCAAAGACAAAATATTAAATAAACATAAACTAGGTTTGAATGGAAAGTATAGAGGCACCACGCCAAAAATGTTCTTGGAGTAACCACACCTGACAGAGACCAAAAGGGTGACAGGGTAATAGTCTATGCAATGCTGCTTGAAAAAAAGCATCTATTCCTGAAAGCAGCTCCAGATGGTATGTATTTGTGGAGGTTGAGAGGACAATGGGGATTTCCATATTTACTGACACCAGAGAACCTCGGGATTAGGACCAAGATTCCTGCAGGAGGTGGCTGCGAGGACAGCCATTTCCTCAAGGAGTCTAGGTGTGAGACGAGTGCCATGGGGATGTAGTTGTGCCATGGGTGCAGGGACACATACTCACTTTGACACAGTTCTGAGGTGGTTGCACCTCAGCTACCTCCAGCAAGAAGCTGTGGAGCTCTGTTTCATGTCGTGCTGAGCCTGAGTGAAGATGCAGCATTGAGCGCTTGGGCTCCCAACAACCCCAGTGAAAACAGCCCATTTGTGTGCTGGAACCGGCTTCTCTCTGACCAGCTAATGTCTTTCTACTGTCATCCTTCTACTTCTCCGAGACATACTGTCAAAGAGTCACAGCAGGGAGACCTGTGAGAAAGCTTTATAAATAATAATCGATGAAAAAAAGATAGAAATCTATTCACAAAAATGGAATAGAGAGCATGAAACAAAAATTCATTAAAAATGTATGACCAGAGTAATAAGACTAGCTTTGTTTTGGCATTGGCAGCCTGCAGAAAAAAAAGGAGGGAGAGAATCATATTACACAGATGAAAAGGGAGGCAGAAAAATGGATTAAATAGATAGCTATCCCCTTTAGTTTTAAGGATTATCATCAAAAACCATATAAATCTGCGAATGTTAAAAATCAGGAATGCCAAAAGGGGCAGTTGGATGATGCAGAATTAATTAAAGAGAGAGAAAGACAAAGACAGAAGCTGCACTTCACAGGAAACAGAGAAAGGAGTATGAAATCTGCTGACTTTGGTGAAATCAGCATCTGAACCTCCTTGCCAAGATGACAGAGCGAAGAGATGTGAGCAGCTCTTTGGAGACTCTACATAGACTATATGGCACTGTTACTCTCAAACTACTGTTGCACAGTCCTGAGAAATTTTTCCCAGTCTTTTGAGAGCTGAGGCCCCCTTCAGGAGGATGTAGCCACTCACATCCCCACCTTGTAGCCCTGCCAGATGATGTGCCAGATGTTTTCCTATTGGCATCTGCCCTAAACCACCCTTTCCTTTCTGCTGCGAGGAGGGCTGGTGAACTGGTGAAGGTATTTCAAGATTGTGACACTTGCTCAGATATTTTTAAGACAAGTAAATAACTAATTTTTTTAAAAAAAGAAATAGCATGATAATAATCCATTTTTCCTTGATGGGAAGGTCTCTAAGATCCTTTAGTCTGAGCTGGGGCATACTACAGGCCATGAAACACCAGCATTTCTGCACTAAGCACATCATGTCTCTCAGTGCTAACTGGCATTTCTCATTAGCTCTGCTCCCAGGCTCCTGTTTACTTCTGCCTGTTTAATTCTCTACAACGGAGCAGGCAGACCCATTTCACATGGCAAAAAATCAGCTCAGAAGGAACTGGCCGGTAAGCCTGGATTGTAGCTATCGCTGAAAAGTGCCAACTTCTGGAGAACGTCTTCAGCCACAGTTACTGTTAGTTGGCGATGCTCCCTGGTGCTTTGAATAAAGCAGGGGATCCGCAGGGAGCATCCGTGAAGGCCTCGAGGCTCCCCAGTAGATTTGTCCCTAAAAGGTTGTGGAGCTGAGCAGCCTCCATCTGGGCTGCCTCCCTGCATCCCAAACTGGGCGCACCCCAGGGTGGGTTCAGCACCCAGCACCAAGGGCTGAAGTGGTCAGGCAATGTTGGTGAGAGATGCAACCTCCGCTCACTCGAGTAAGCCTGTGATGTATGAACCCATGGTATTAAACGGTCTGGAAAACAGTGCCTATCCTTCTCTGTTTTGCCTCAGCAGACCATAGCACTGCTGTGCCCTTTGCTGTCCTCTCCTTCACACAGCTCCCTTCACTTCTGAGTTTTGTCAGGATGGTAGATGAATATTTTCTTATTTAAGCCAGAGCCAAAACCCAACTTTGTTCACATGGACAGAGGAGATTAAAACAGAACAATTGAGGTTAATAACACATTACCTCAGCATGAACTTCAGAAATGAGCTAGCTTGATTCCAAAATACCTCGGTAATTCTTTGAATGGATTACAGCTTCTTTTTAGAAGAAAAAACAAACCCAAATCCTCCTTGACCAAGTTTAACTCTCTGTGTCACATTCTGTAATATCATATTGAGCCACAACCCATAAGTTTGCTGTAGTCAGATTATAGAAACTAGCTTAAATTTGGATCTAGGAGCTGAACTTACTGTACGACTTTGAGCTGACACGAGGCTGCGTAAAGCAGCTGAAGGCTGGGGACTGGAGAACAGAAGCCAGGCAGGTTTCAAAAGCTGCAGCAGAAGTGAGTGGTGAATCCAAGGATAACAGCGCCTGTCCTCAGATGTGCTCTTGCCGACGCTTGCCCTGCTGCATGCGAGGCCAAAGTTGGTAGTTGTCTGCCAAAGTATTCTCAATGAGAACTTTTTAGCCTGACATGAGCTGTGTTTGGACGTCGATAAAGAAAGACTACATAAGATTTTACTGCAAAGATAAAAGGTCCTAGAATCTGTGTCTAGAGGAAGAGAATCAAGAACAGGCTGGCTTTTAGGTTTCTAAATACCTGGGAACTACCACAGTAATCCTAGCATAGCCAGCACCCGGCTTAATATTACATGCTCAAGATTGTCTTAAGAAGAGCAGATTCATTAAGTTCAACTGCAATTCTGATGTTTATCCTTCAAGCAGAGAAGCAGCATCCTTAGTCTTTCCTTGCAGTGAATCCTTGTGATAAGATGGCACTCGCAGCCTTGTTCTGGGTGGGGGATGTTTCAAGACCCTGCTCCATGGATTGCTAGGGCAGCTCCCGCTGCAGTGGAGACTCAGGGTCTCTCTGTTGAACACATCATGCACAACATGGTCAGTGTCTGGAGAGCTGGTTGGCAGCAGTTAGAAATAGATGCACAAGGGCATGGTTGTTTATAAAAGAACACAGGTCAGAAGCCCCAATCCAAATCTGACTCCTGTTCTGCTACATATACAGGGATAGATAAAATTTTTATTTCTGAAATTTTACCACCAAAATAAGCAAGGCAGGCACATGTTGGGGAACCAATGTTTGGTTTTGTTGTCCCAAGTTAGGAAAGACTGAACCGACTGTTTTTCACCTTTATTCCAGACTGTTGCCCCAGCTATAGGGTCTCAGACCACCACAGTAATTGCTTTTGTTCCAGTTTTGCCCATGTAAAGGCCCCAAAATCTTTTCAGAAGAAATCAGTAGGCTTCCTTGTTAAGTTTACATTCTGATGAAATGACATTTTTTTTACAACAGTGAGAAGAACAAACAAACAAAAAAGACAGAACCCTCAGTCATCTCTGGCTAAAGCTCACCCTGTGCTACCAGCTTGATTTAGAAATGTTTCCTGGAACTCCGTTTCTGCTCCGCTCTCTGGTGCACGGTCTCCTGTGAGAAATATGTCTGTTCTCCAGGAAGTTTTAACTGAATCAGAGCAGGCGTGTTTGAGGCAGGACTATGAAAAAGGAGACGGTTTTCATTCTCTTTTTTTGATTTTGGAGGAGGGAGAGGGAAAAGGAAGGAATTAAAATTCTTACTCTCAGAACTAGGGTAAATTAGCCTAAATATTATATATATATAATATTCACTTCATTCCTGGCTAAAATCTTCAACTATTTACCTAGGAGGCTGCTTGATTAATTTTGATGCAATCTACAACAAATACTTGGACCTCTGAGAACTTCTTAAAAACTCAGTAGTATTTACAAACTTTTTCATAGCTCCAAACTTGTGGAGTATATAATTGCTGCTGGGATCTCTGTTGGAATTTGTACATTCTGCTAGATGAACTGCTTTGAAGCTTTAGAGCTTACTAACATAGAAATAGGATGAACTGTATATAAGGTATGGTTCTGATGCCACCCATGTAAATTTTATAGCCATGTTTGAATACAGTGAAATTAATCCTGATTTATTTTCATACCTGTGAAATAACGGCCAGGCATTTAATTGTACAATCTTTGCAGCAATTAATTATCTCATCAGATCTTGCAATAATCAAGAAGTAAGTCAGGGAAGGACTGTGTTGCATTTTCCGTTATACTTGCAAAGGCAGCAATTAGTAGAGACAGAGGCTCATGAATAAATAAAAATTTACTGATGGCCTCTCATCTATACATATTTAAGACCCTTTTATGATTTGAAGGAAGCAATTGATTTGGATCCAAGTAAGAGTCTGCCCTATGACCACCTCTGAAATATCTGCAATGAACTTCCAGCTCTACTCCTATGTGCAAAGTGATTAACCACAATTTAAATGCTATATTGCCTTCATTCCAAACACTTAGCTACATCTCAGTAACTTCACCTAAACAAACACTTTTTCCTTTGTGTTATGACTTCTCAGAGAAAGAGAGAAAGAGAAAGACTGAGTTTTCTGAAGAAAAACAATGTGTGGAGATTGGTACCTCCTGTGACAATAATCTCTGGCTGTTGCCCTTCCACTGAGCCGTCACGCTCCCAGGTGGGATCCTGGAGCTCCAGGTGTAGCTGCAGTCTGCTGGGAAGAGATGAAAATGCTTTTGCTTGCATTTTGGGTCCAAGCCAGATGGCAGGGTGATGCGTGGGTCAGGCACGGTAAGGCAGCTAACAGTGTCTTGCAGCCACTTACCTACCTCAGCTCCTTGACCAGTGAGGGACTTGAGGACATGCACTCAGATGCTTTGTTAATCAGGATTGGAGTTCATTGCATGCTTTGCTAAACCAGTGCCTAAGATCTTTTTGTTGTTGTTGATAAGGTGTTGTCTACAAGCTATGCAGCAGAAGCCTAGTCCTTTGGGACTCTTGTCATGCTCCCTCCCAAATGACTAAAGGAAGTAACAAACGTTCAGATTTCTCTAGGACTGGGATTTTAATCTTTCTCTTTTTTTATTAGATGTTTGCAAGTCTATGTAAATGTAATAAAGCATGGGACTATGCCATAATGATCAAAGCCATAAATATTTACGATGCTCGTACTGTAGAAGACATTTGTCATGGTGGTGGAATTGCAGTCAATTTTTATTTCAGTACAGACTCTCTAGAAACCGGTGGCATGCTGAGGATAGATGTCCATCTTATGCTCCATAGATTGCCCCAAACTAATGCCTTACAGTGAGCTGTTTGCTAGATAAATTGTCTTTATCATCTGTTTGTTTTGACAATGTTACTCTTTTCATCTTCAAAGCTCCATCTGTCTGTCCTCTATTAAATCTACCAGTGGGAAAAAAATCAATAATCTATTACTCTCCTGATGACCCCTTTGTTACGCTAGAGGGAAATGCATGTTTGTCTGGGTACATAACGGGGTGAGGGGCGTGTGCATTTGAGATTTCAAAATTGCCAAATGCCAGCTAGGTGTCACTCGCACCTTTTATGCAGTCTATAATTCACCCTTTAAGGAGAGACCAACATATCGGTGGCACTGTGAAAGTGAGAAATGGCAGTGGTAGTAACCAGTGTCTTGGTTTGCCTTTACCTACAGGGCCATGGTAGACATCTTTGGCAGCTGTTAGTAAAGAAAGTGTAGAAGTTTTCCCACAAAGACTTTCCCTTTGGCTATTTTCTGTCCCTTCCTTCACCCTTAGCAGCACCATTAGCTCCCACAACTGCCACTCTGTCTAAGCAAACCCCAAAGCTCTGCCCACATCTCAGCTCTCTGGAAGTGGGTGCCTGCTGCTATGGGGCACAGGCGGCTGCTGTGCAGCTTCTTTCTTGCACTGTTGTCTCATGACCAGGGGGATGTCAAGTGGTGGAACTGGAAATTAGACTGGGGAAACAACTGTTGCAGTCTTTACACTTCCCCTTCTTCCTCTGCTAAACCCACTCTTTCTGACTCAGCAACAGTGAGAACCTGCCCCTCCCCATAACTCAGTATATAAATATACTCTTTCTGCCTCGATTCAACACACTAGGATACAGAATAAAAAAGTTTCAGCTAATATAAGCTTCCTGCGTACCCTTTCCTATATAAGCCAAAGCAATGAGCCTGTAGATAAGAAAACAGAGCCTATTTGGATCATGGTAAAAACCTTCTGTTTATGCTGCTGTTCAGTACTGTACCTCAGAGAACCCTGGCGGATCGTTTACTTGCAAATAATGTTTACTCCATGGAGAAAACTTAAAAAAATTCTCACTGATTATTATCCACGATGAGGTTACTTCACTAGCTCTGGGTATAATGAAATGCTACTTGGTTAAAAAAAAAAAAAGATCTGCTGTTTTTGCCTGCTCAGCTGACATGAAGGACATAAAACTGTGGAAATTTACCAGTAAAAAAAGTCAGAAGTTCACTCAGCTGGAGACATCAGAGACATGCCAAAATGAAAAGCTGATATCCAGCACTCCTCACTGAATTCAAATAAATAAGACTTCTCCTAATTTCAACTAGTCCATTTAAGTATGTAGATCCAAACAACCCTAACAGGCATCTTCCACTGTGTTCCATGTCCTATTGAGGTCAACATCTGCATTTACTGTCTTTACTCAGCTGACAGTTAGTCTGCAGCCCAGCCCAGACTCACTTGCCGGAGCTTAATTAAGATCCTCTTGGATTTAGGTGTAGCTGGGATGTGCCCGTCAGAGCATATGGGACCACATAGGCAACTTTTTGCCTCACATGTTGCTGCTCAGAACTTTTTCCTCAACGTGCAAGCTGCGGGCTATCCACGAGGTTGGTCTGTGGGTGGAAGGCAAACTAGACATGGATATAAAGGTAGAGACCAGACTTTAGTGTTGCATAGACACAACTAATGAGACTTGAGGGCACACACTAAGGCTAAGTGAGGAACAGCTATTCATTCCAATGACTACATTTCTAATGAATAAATAATATTTGGCCAGGAAAGGAGAAAGAGCTTGGCTGAGTCTCAAGCCTTGCTGTTTGGACTAAGGTTCAAATTCCTACACCAATAATGACTCACAGAATGCAGGATAGCTTTTGTAGCAGATGATGAAACACAGTCATCTGAGAGCAGCAAATGGGCTGCTAAGGTAGTCAACCAGGTACCTGGGCAGCCAGGTTCAAAGCTGTGGTCTGGGTATGGATTTGGGGCTGGATGTCCTGACCTTAGCAGGTGCCCTAACGATAGCATATTGGCTTTCCTAAAGGAGGGACAGGCATCTCTCTTTCTCTTTGGCATTTTAACCAGAAATCCTATCCTACCATGGAAACCTTTCTTATGAAAATTTCATCAAAATTGGCATATTCCCAAGAAAAGTCTGCATTTCAACAAACTGGCATTTTGCAATGATAAACTATGTTTCTGGAAAATACCCAAATAACTCTACTGCTTGGCACCTGTTTAAGTTACTAAATATTGAATCAAGTGTTCACATTACCATGGAACACCATAGCATTTTTCATTACATGATACTTAGAAAAAAGGCAGCTCTATCAGAGGGGGATTTTTGCTGGAAGTCTCTCTTTTGTAGTACCAAAGAGCAATCTGAAAAGGGATGATCAAACCATTAGACATGTGAGACTCCCACTTCATGATCAAAACCCTCATGCTTCAGTTGCCCAAGATGAAGCACTGGCAGCAATGCCTGCCCAAGGTATATCTGTCCCTTTTTTGCTCTCACTTCCACATAACCCTCAACGTGTTTCTGCACAACCCCTTGTAGTGAACTGTACTACAGAATTTAAACTGGTTTTAGAAAAAAGTTTAGTATGTTTCTGTGAAAGTGGGTTTGGTCCACCACAGCTTCACAGACAGTTCTGCCCACACAGCTGAGAAAGTCCAGCAAAAGGTTGGGAACAAATGTAGGTGTGAAAAGGGGCAAAGCAGCCTTATGAGCGTCTCCTGGCTGGAGACAACCAGCAAGTCTGTGGGGCAGAAGACCAGTGATAAAAAGTGTGACATTGTTCCTACCTCAGGTAGGTATTTGAAGTGAAGATCTTTTTCAGCCTCTGCTTGTACACTTGATTCAAACCCCACCAACGTCTACCGAAGTCCTTTTAAATGACTTTGAGAGTTCTGGTCTCTAAAGTTATTCTGTTTTCTAGCTTATCAGTAAGAGCCAAACCAAATTATGTTTGGTTTTGGTAAGACAGAAATAGCAAATCCCTGAGGATATTTTCTTTTTTTCTTCAGAGATCATGAAGATTTCTTACTCAGATATAAACCTCAGTGGAGAGTTTCATCCTTATTTTATGTATTTAATGTCTTTACGTAACTAATGATTGGGCACGATTAATCTCAGTGTCTACTTTGGAATGAGACAAAAGGCACCCCAGGCAACATTGATTCTGTTGATTACCTCCCATTTGACCATTACAGATGAAACCTCTTCCATGTGTTGGAAGCGGAAAACAGCATCTCTTCACGGTCATGTTAACATTTGTGCCACAGAGCCCTTAACAAGTTTCTTGATGACTCAGATGGCAGAGCTTCAAAGGGGTGAGGCATGGCTAGTCTGAAATGCTTATTTTCTATCTGTTTATGCACACATATATATACAGAGATACTTAAAATACATACATGCAGAAAGTCCATTTTATTCCATAATCTGTAGACTCTCCACTACAAAGACTCGACTCCTTGACTCCCTGTAGGGTCACTTACTTGACTGCAAAATGGGTGCTTACTCCTGTTGTGAGTTTTACATCTGCTCAGCACAGCTGTGAATGGCCACATTTAGTACAGAGAGGCAGAGAACCGAGTCCTCGAGAGTTTTATTCTCTTTGACTGCATATTTTTTCTCCCCTCAGTGCACAGCTACAGCAAGGAAATTTCCAGCAGTCAATCAAAATGTGTGTTTAACCCAACGAAAATCTGAGGAAACATTCCCATTGACAGCAAAATGCGTGACTAACTCAGGGCAGGTCTGACAAAATCATCAAGAAATAATGATACATAAATACAGGTGAATTTCCTTCCTCCTCTCTCCCATTTCAACAGTTACAAATTACATGTAAATGGTAATTTAAAAAAAAAAAAATAGAAATCCTGTGTGACATTCATTGACTGTAGGGCAGTTGGAGGCTAACAATTTCTATTTATTCCCACAGCATATGGAAGACAAGCGATGGCATGGTAGGACATGGTGCTGTAGAAAGACCCCCTGCCATTTCCAGCTGGTGTCCCGGATCAATGTAAATTCATTGACCTCTCTGCTATGGCTGTTAACATGTCTTCTTGTGATGTGGTTTCCTGTTCAGTGGAAATGGGACTCTTCTCTTCAGGGTGGCATACTCCATAGTGTTAGGACACCCCACCAAGCAAGAAAAAAATGAATTGCTTTTCCATAGTTTCTTCTCTCTGCCTGCTGGTGGGATAATTATAGTTTTAAACTACTGTTATTACCTTAATGACCTGTCGCTTGGTGAGGAGAATAATGTGAGAAGATTTATATTGGTGCTGGCAAACAGCAAGTTTCTGGTCTACCTCAGATGCTGGAGGCTGCAGAGACGTGGTTTGGCCATTGAGAAAGCCCTCATGCTGGTGGACTTTCATGGTGGGCAGGTTTCTCATTGTCTCAGAAGTTTTCAGGGGCATCCCAAAATGCAGAAGTTAAGGTCTAGTAGATAATACAGGTCTTCTGCTCAAATAGGATAAACACCAGACAACTCCTATTTAGGAATTTTACCAGAGAAACTGATAGGATTTAGGGGTGTTGGTAGAATGGAGATTTTGAAAGACTTTTTCCAAAGCTTTGCCAGTATGTTTACATTTGGACCAATATTCAACAGTAAGCCAATGAATTAAGCCCAGCAAAGAGCTGTGAAGCTGGGAAGATTCTTGTGCTCTTCTGTACCAAGGAAACATCATGAGAAAGTAAAAAGCATTGAAAAAGGTCATTGAAGAGATGGCAAGGTTGGGGTTCACGTCAGCTGAATTTGAATGTGGCACTTGTCTTGCGCCACAGAGAGGTCAACAATTGGATTAGTCCTTGTGTCTTGACAGGTTTACTTTCCAGGTTTTACACCTATTCCCAGACGCCATGAACTGCCTTGTAAAAATTCCCATTTCTCTCCACTGACTACAGAGAGAGCCTGAACAGTTCAGCTGCAGACAGCTACGCTGCATCCCTGATCCTAGCCAAGGTAGCATTTACTACAACAAGTAAGACAGCAGAACAAGTAGCTTATGGAGATGCGAACAGGATCTAAGTTAACATTATTAGCACCGACTCCTCAACAAGACCATGCTGCCCCTTCCAAAGGAAACATCACTTTTCACTGCAAGAACTTAATGCAGAAAAAAGCACCAGTCTTGCAGCTGAAATCTCACAGTAGTTCCCTGCAACGGTATGTGGATAATACATCAAATGCAGGAAAGGCTGGAGTCTGTGGGGCTCCCAGAGGCAAGTGCAAAGTCACTTTCTGCCCATCATTTTCTGCAAAGACTCCAAACCAGGTTAACGGCTGGCTTGTTTCCAGCTAGGAATTTGTAGCAGTTGAGTCATTGCTGCCAGGGCTAAGTTTCAACTTGAGGGAAGTTTTTTTGGGAAGGATATCCTTGTTAGTAACTACTGAAAAACCTCAGTGTCAGCAAAAATAAAATCTAATTTCTGTGAGGAGAGCAAGGGTTAAACACACATGTGGATATTTCTTTGTCACACTGCCTTCTTTGTTACTTTAATTTTTCCTGCCCTTTCTAAGGCTCCCTTGGGAAGAACTGGATGCATTTTCCTTGGAAGTCAAGGCAGAAACGTGAAAGTATGAGCATAAAATGAAAAGCTCTTCAGTCAAAGGATTAGTTCACAGTGAGAGTGAATGGAGTACATCCCAAACATATAAATATCAACGAGACCTCTCTAATATGCCTTGATACGCAGTCGTACGCCATCTATCAAAGGTGTTAAAGAGACAGCTAAAGTGAGAAGAAAAACCCTTAAGTTGAATAAAGTAAAAGTCACAGATCAAACCTTATTAACGCCTGTCACTTACAACACCCACGTCAGAGGAAGAAATTAGCACCTCCTGACACAAATCCCACGTGTACAAAAAACCAAGTAATGCACACGAAAAGGCACAAAAAGGGATGAATATTAACGCAATCGCTCAAAGGGACGATTCATCTCCTGCTCCTAACTATGCATGAAGCAAAAAATAAAATGCCTATAGAGAAATTTTATAGGTAGAAAAGCAGCTGGGTACACGAGGGACCAGAGTCAAAGTGTGGAAGCTGTGAAGAACTGATGAAGAAGAACTCAGTTTGAACAAATATAGATGAATAAATATCAGCGAACTGAGAAATAATGAATACTTAGATGAATAATGGGGCTAAACGCTGATTTAAAACTAAGCACCCGTTTAGAAGGAAAACCAATTCTTTTAAAGTACTAACAAAAAGCAAGAGGCTGAAGCCAGAGCAGTACCAAATATTGCTGTGACGGAAAGCCACTACAGTACTCTGGTTGGATAGAGATAACAGAGGTAAATAACTTTAAAGTCATGAATTTAAGGGATGTGTGTGTTTGATTTTCTCTCTCTTTCAGTCCAGGTCAAAAGGACTGAAGTTTACAATCATGTTGATGGAAATGAAAAGACCAGAGGAGAGCTAGGGAAAAGGAGAATTATTCTGTGTCTAATTTGCTGTGAGGTGAGGGAAAGCATAGTGGTGAGCCACATAGTCTTGTTTAACTGTTTTGCCGCTGTGTACAGCTGCACTGGAAATGCTGATGTCTGGTCATCCGTTAACTTTTGGTGTCTATAAATATATCACTGCCCCTTGCTGGCAGCAATGTTCAAGTCTCTGAAATCCTCCTGATCTTTAAAAGGGGCAACCTACTGCTGCTGGTCACCCCACTTCGGTTGGCTTTATAGCCCCCAATGTAGGCACAAATCAATATTGTATTGAGTTTGGGGACCCGACAGCCATTGGGGATCTGCTTTTCTAGCTTATTGTGGCTGAGTTTGCTGGCAGTCTCCCTCATCCAGAGCTCAGCTGCTCTTGGCCATGTGAGGCCAAGGGTGAGTGTGTGTATGCATGTATGTGTGTCTATAAAGGGAAGGCTGGGACTGTACTTTATACTGAGGGAGTTACAGATGCCGCAGCCTACTCACTCTCTCTCTCTTCTCCTCTTATACTCCTACCCCCATCAGGAGCTAGAAATACTCCAGAGTTTGCAATAACCTACGCTGGCTGGGAATGGTGCCAGGGTGGCTGTTGGCTGAGAGTTGATGGAGTCTGCTTCAGCGTGGCCTTTCATACCCTCTGCACGACCCTCCAAAACCCTGAGGGATTAGTACCCCTCCGAGCTCCATTATACATCTGCCAAAGAGCTCCCCACATGAGGGAAAATCTCAGCTGGCCAAGGAGAGCTGGAGGTTGGGCAGCACAAACACCTTCGTTCACTCCCCAGCGGAGGCTCTTAGTATTTAGACTCGCTGACTGCATATATACAGTGTGAAACACTCAAAATGACTACTTCCTGGGATTAGGAATTAAAACAAACAAGTAAACAGAGAAGCAATGTTAGCCTGCTTCTGCCTTACTATTAAAAACAGTTTTATGACCTGAAAATTATACACCAACTGATTTTGGCAGTGATCTGTCAGCTAATCTACTCCGCACATATACGCATCTGTCTTCTTACTTACAGCATTAGCTGTCACCACGGGACTCTGTCTTTATTTTCTTCAACAGATTTTTAGTGGGTTCTTCAGCCCTAAAAATAAACAAGCTCTCCTGGGGTATATGTTTGTCCCTTCAGCTCCCATGTGCAGGTTCCTGCATGATTCCTGCTGGCTATATGGAGATTTATATCCCAGAGCTCTGTACAGACCTGCCATGTGGCAGAATGGGAGTGGAAGCCAACAGATAAGTTATGGAAGCTGCTGGGTGTTTGCAGCAAAAGGAACGCCGTCTTCCATAGAAACATGGGGACTGATATTGTTTATCCTTTTGCATTTGATACTGAAATGGTTAGTCTGTTTGGGGTACATCGCCTTTTACGCTGGGACACCCCCAACAGGTGGGGCCTCCGGACCAGCTCTGTGGCAAAACATGGTGAAAAATAACTGACGTGAGTTACTTTGTGTGCACTTCTCTTAAATATGGAAGGTCATTACTTTTTGCATGCACCTTTACTTCCCTCAGACTGTCAAACCCTTTGGGCCTGCAGAACTCAGGGCCTTAGGAGACAGGCGATGAGCCCTACTTCACCATCTGAGCCCAGCTGAAGGATTTAGGGGATTTAATTTGTTCAATTGCTGCACTTGGAGAGTTGGCCTACATGAAGAGCTCTGAATCACAGAATCACAAAAAAGTCTAGGCTGGAAGAGACCCCTGGAGATCATCTGATCCAATCTCAGAATCATGGAATCATGGAATTTTCAGAGTTGGAAGGAACCTCTAGAGATCAGCTAGTCCAACTCCCCTGCTGACGCAGGAATGCCTAGAGCGCATTACTCAGGACTGCAGCCAGGCGGGTCTTGAAAACCTCCAGAGAAGGGGACTCCACAACCTCCCTGGGCAGCCTGTTCCAGTGCTCGGTCACCCTCACCATAAAGAAGTTTTTCCTTCTGTTTGAATGGAACTTCCTGTGTTCCAACTTGTACCCGTTGCCCCTCGTCCTGTCCCTGGGAACCACTGAAAAGAGTCTGCCTCCATCCTCCTCCAACCCACCCTTTAGATACTCATAAGCAAGAATAAGGTCTCCCCTCAGCCTTCCCTTCTCCAGGCTAAAGAGTCCCAGCTCTCTCAGCCTTTCCTCCTAAGGGAGATGCTCCAATCCCCCAGTCATCCCCCCAACCTCCTGTTGAAAGAGGCCTTAAATTAGGATATTCAGGGCCTTGCCAAGCCAAGCCTTGAATATTTCCAGCAAGATTTCACTTCTTCTTTGGACAACCTGTTCCAATGTTTAATTGTTCTCACAGTGAAGCATGTTTTTTATATCCAGGTGGAATTTCTCTTGAAGCCAATTATGCCCATTGCCTCTTGTCCTGTCACTCTGCATCCTTGTGAAGAAAGTACCTTCATCTTCTCTATAACTATGTTTAGGCATTAGAAAACTGTGATTAGATTCCCCCTAGCCTTCCCTTCTCAAGGCTGAACAAACCCAGTTCCTTCAGCCTTTCTTCATATGTCAAGTTCTCCAACCCGCTGGTCACCTTGGTCGCCCGGACTGCCTCAGATTTTTTAGCGGCTCCAAGACAAACTGCATTTGTCTTCATTTCTGTACTCGTCTTGGCATTTACTGGCCATGTTGGGTCAGGCACAAACAGCAGCCATGCATGAATATGCGACAGAAAATGACCTGTCTCCACCTTTACAGAGCTTGAGGTGCCTTTGCAACGGTGCTGTAGGAAGCTGCTTTGGCTGTAAAACCTGCTCCAAGTCTGTGGTGGATCAGTCCTGAACTCCGGTCTCTGAGGCTGCCGGGCTGGCACACAGTTCGTCTGTGCTAAGCATACTTACAGACACACAGGCACACATGAAGTCCCTCTCTCGGAAAGCCGGTTTAACTGATCTATTTGGAATGCTTAGGCCATATGGTTCTGATTATTTATATAGATAAGCATGTGTATTTTTCTCTGCCTAAAAATAACCAGACTTAGGGAAGGAAGATGCTTGTGTGTAAATTATTTAAAAAAGGGAAAGCTACTAATCCCCTGAGAAAACCCTCACTAGTGTCGCATGCAGTGCCAGGAAGCCCCTGAGATGACAGGGCATGGGGCCTGGCTGCTCAACCACGCTTCAACCATGTCCCTTTACACCCTCAGCATGACCACCCCAGCTGCTCCCTCTTGAGTTAGTGCGCATTCCTGCAGAACAGCTGATGAAAGGCAGCTGCAGGGCAAATATAATGCGTGGCCTTCTGTGTTGTGGCTTCTTTTCTCCCTCTACACTCCAAGTTTTCAACAACCCCCCCTTAAACTCTCACCGAATGAGGCTCTAATGAGGCTGGAAGGCTGAATGCTAACATCTGTGACTGCTCACCGTCTAAGTTGCCGTGGTGGAGGTTGCTCCAAACTGCCTAGCAGCCTCAGACAGAATGAGCAATGTGGATATATGTGGTGAAGAAATTCAGGTCTAAACTGGGTGGGTCTGTCTGAGGTCTAAACTGGGTTAGATGAGGGACCCCCAGGGATGATTGAAGACCATGCCCCATCCTCTTCTGCTTCTCCTTCTTTGCGTGCTTTGAGCCTGGTGTCTTAAGCAGGGCAAAGCATTACCCATGGGTCCTTGCAGCCACCACATTCCCCCTCCATTTATCCCATCCTTGGCTGGCTGTGCTATCTTGGCATAAGCAAGGAAGGCAGCTAGGCCATGGTTGCCTTTTGACTGGGGATGTTTGCTGTTCTTGGCAGTTGGCTGTCCTAGAAATTGTGTCCTCCAACTGTACCTATGCCTACTGAAGGATTTCATGAGGTTAAACACACTTGACAAGGTCTCAGATGCAAGTGTGAACTTGATGGAAAATGTGCGCACTGTTCAGCCTAGTACAAATAAACAAACAATTAAACTTTGAATTTGTCCCCAGTTACAGCATCATTCCTTGTGACATTCTTCACAGAACAGTGTTGCCTTTTTGCTGATGCTGAGCAAAAATCCTTTTTACAAGATTTAGATTTATATAAAGCACTCTCTAACAAGGACTTTCCATGGCACAATTCATAACCTTCCTTCACCCCCTTTCATCCCAAGTCTCATCCTGTAAGAAAGTGTTTCTTGAGGGTGAAATTGTGAAGGGACCAGCTATTTTGGTCTCCCTGGCATTTCTCATTACAATCTTCCTCATTCCCCTAAATGGTTTGTTTCTGACTGTCAGCATTGCATAATCTCTTTCATGACAGTGGAGGAGATCTGACATTTAGCTGAGCTTTGCATTGGTTATTTCAGTGTAACAGTGCAGTGAATGGTTATTATTATTATCATTTGCTGAAGTTGCTGTAGGAATGTAAAAAGTCATCATTCTTCATCCCAGTTCCTCTCCTGTGGTAAGCGCTGGCCTGGCAGACCGCTGACTCATGCTAACTCCCCCCAGTTTCACAGAAGATCCAGACTTGTGTCCAGTCCAGGACCTCAGATCCTACATGCTTTCGTGGCTGTCACTGCTGCACTCTGAGAGCACCTCCCCACTCAATCCTTCCAACACTTCTGTGAAGCAGGGAAAATAGAATTCCACCCGTGCTGTACATGGGGACCTAAAACATCAGTAGACCTTATTAATTTGTCTTTGATTCCACACTGGAAGTCTGTGGGAGGTCAAGAGCTTAGCTCAAATTCCCCCCTTGGAAGCAAGTGCTCTCACCGCTGGATGACCTCTTCATCTCTACAGCTACCTCCTTCAAGCCTACGGGGACCTCGTCTTTTGCTTCTGTTTCTCAATCAGTGTTTTCACAGCAGAGCTCAGGCTCAGAGCTTTGCTCAGGGCTGCATTACAGAGCACAGAACTGGCACATGGTTAAGGAGATGACTGCCAAGCAAGTGGGGTCCAAAGCCTCTCAGCAGCCCAGTGGATGCCAGCCAACCCCAGCCACGTGGCACCTTCTTCCTGCACTTTGAGATCAGGGAGAGGGCATTACTCTTCCCACTTTGCCTTCAGGTGGCCAGCAACGTAGAATTGATCTCACTCATGTCTCATGAGAGACCAGATCCCCTTGTGCATCCCATCAGAGCTCCCTGGGTTCAGGTCCAGCAGACAAACTGCCGTACCATACCATGGGGATATATACATACATAATAATGATTAATACAGTGCACAGAATTTTTGAGATAAAAATCTCAGACTGTGGCTTGATCTACGGTAGAAGATACCAAGAAGTGTTGAGTCAGGATTCCCTGCTCATTCAAAACAGGGTGACAGGGGAAACAGTTCCACTTTCCACCTTCTCTTCCTCTGATAGGACATGTGATTAGTTATTGATAGGGAGTCAGAAAAAGAGATTCCGCCTTTGCTGAACGACAGCTAGATTCTGTTTTCATGCTAGGGGCAGAACTGGTATTATTGCTTCAAATCCTCCAAGAATATACACTAATTAATAGCAACAGTGAGTTCCAGAGACCCACTGCTCAGCCCTGACCCATTTCTCCAATGCAAGGACTGTCACTGGAAGTTCTCCTGGAAGAGTTTAAAAAAGCCCCAAACAAAACAAAGAAACATGTTGCAGAGATATGTTCAATGTGACAAGGGACAAGTATTATTTCTGTGGGAGTCTAACTGAGAGTCACTCTGGAGCTGAGAGAGCATCACAAAAACAGTTAAAGATATTCCTTTGAGATGACCTCCTAGTTACCTTCTTCCATCACAAGCAATCCCTAATTGTCAGAAATCATCCTTTTTTGTTGTTGAAGTTGATTTCAAGGGCTAAGAAGAGTAAGGAATTTTCCTCCAGGCAAAGAAAGGTAGCTGGAGATTTACACATGTTTTCAGTGGAAGTACACTAAATCCGTATGTCTACATTTGGAAGCACTCTCTGTTGTTTTTGGACATGAAAATAATGAAGTTAAGCTTTCTGTTTTACAAAAAAATAAAGTCTAATGGAAGGAAATCAGTCCACAGAGCCAATTTTGGATTTTCTCTTACATTTTTTTCAGATTTAAGGAACTTTGAAAGGTAGCTTAACTCCAGCCCAGAGGAGATGAAAAACCTGAAAAATTCTTATTCCACTTCCATCTAACTAGGAGAAAATAAGGCTGCCTTCTTTCAGGCTTGTTCCTAATACATTTCCCAAATTCTTGTTTTCTCATGCATCTTGGGATATTTTTCTTGCTTGAATTTATTTCTTTGTAGAGGTGTTAAAGCCTATCACTAGATTCAAAAGTAGTATGGGATCCTGCTGTCCCCAGACCAGCCTTGATAGCTTTACTTAAAACTTCTGTTTAAGCGTTAGTCAACTGCAGGGTCTGGAGGCTGGGAAGAAAATATATGCAGAAGAATTTTTCAGAAAGTGCACCAACAAGTCAGGTTAGAGCTGAATTTAAGTTCTACGAAATGAAGATTCAAACCAATAGAAATGTTTCTGTATTTAAGCATTCCAATGAAAACAATTTTGATGGGAATTATTCCCTTGCTGGGTTTGTAAGCCAAATACTACATCATTTTGCTAGAAAAGAAGAGCCAGATTTGTTAGCTTCCAGTAAGTTTCACAGTCTATTTTCATTCTTTACATGGAGTGAAATATGGAAAGTAAGTATGGAATGACAAAAATTGAAATGCAAATCAAGTTTTTAAAATTATTTGCTGTGAGTGATACAGAAATGTAAATGCACTGAAAAATATGATCTCAGGGTTGAACATTTCCCCTGCTTAATTTCAAATCAGAGAGGAATTTCTATACTTTCAAATTGCATTTTACAGCTGATGTTTGCAGTGCTCTCCCAGGTGCATAATACAAAGGAGTGTTAATTATTTAACGTTGTGTACAGGCAGTCCATGGGAATGGGAAGAGTGGGAAATAAGCAAGATGAGTGGAAAGAAACAAAGAGAGCAACCTAATGTAAATAATGAAACTTGTAAAGCTCTGTCCTAAAAAACTTTAGGATTACCATAGCAACAGAATACAGGAGCATAGCATGGGCAGCATCTCCACCCCCCCTCAACGACAGCTGCTGCTGAAGGGAAATGAGCTTCTGAGATGAGCTTGGCAGAGGGTTTTTTTGGGATTCTTTGCCTAGGAGGCCAGAATCTGTTCCTTTGGATTCAGATGCCTTCCAGGAGATGCATAAATGTCCCTTCTGGCACTCACTCCATTTTTTGGCAGAGCTTGGACCCTTCCCACTGACTGCTTCCTGAAAGACTACGGTCTATGCCAGTCCTGAGAAACAATCTTTCACACCTACTCCAGACTTAAAGCCAAAATAGAGCTTCATAGCATGTAGTTTCTGTACTCACACCATAAATATCATACCCATGCCCTCTCTCAGACCCGAGACTATAACTAAGCTAGACTTTGGCAGACCAAATCAGAGAGGACTGGAGAAGGTGAGGTTCCAGCAATGCTACAAGACCCTGCAGTGGCAGGAATTGAGTTTAGGAGTTGCACCAGGATGTTATTTGTGTGTCTACATGGGTCTTGAAAACCAGCTCTGTAGATAACATGAGAAGTCACCATAGTAATGAAGCAATTTCCATAAACAATCCAACAGGTTAATGCAGCTTCCACTGAAATTGCCAGGGGCTGGGTTTTTGTCTTCAGTGAAAGCAAGTCTAGGTCTTTATTGCTTCATAGCATTTTTTCATACATGCTAGAGCTTGAGAGAACTAAATAATTCATATACTGAGTTGAAATAATAAATAATCAGTGAGGGGGGCTTAAAATTCACAGTACATAAGAAAAGATGGATCATTATTGCTTATTATAAAGCTCCCCTTATAGCCAAGCCTTGGGGTTCAGTGCCATAACATAATAAAACCAGTGAAACTGTAATTAAACTCTGCTTCCTCAGCCTCTTGAAATTCAGATGGAAAAAAGGCAGGAAGGGGATATGATTCAAATGGTGATGGGAGGGAATGGTAATAACACAGAGTCAAAGAGAGGTCATTCTGAAACACACCTTGGGGACAGCAGGTGTGGTAATAAATTAACTGTATATACTTCTTTAAGGCAGGGTAAAAGAGACGCAAAGGAATTCCAAGGAAGAGTAAAATGCACATGGCAGAGCCTGCCAAGCAATAACATGTTGATTTAGGGTCCATTCTTGGAGGTGCTCCATGCTCAACATATCTACAGACAACTGAACAAACAGGACCAGACTTGTTCTTGCACTGCAGCCCCTTTCCTATGCTAGCGCCTTTCCAGTGTGGCGCATTGATCTACCAGTGACTGAGGTGGCTCGCCCTGGCCGATGAAAGGCATTGAAACACAAGGTGCCCTTGGAGGAATTTTGGATCCATCTCTCCTTCCATATGTACACTGAAGTAATTACAGCGCCACTATTTAGTGGCCCATGGCTGTGGACCTGACCTCTTATTCTAGAAAAAGGCTCTTGGGGAACTGCAGTAGCCTGGCCACCCCAACTAATCCAGGCAGCGGGGGAATTCACCCCTTTCCCTCCATTATCATGGACGGTAACTCAAGGGATCAAGTTTTTGAGGTAGTCACTCTGCCCTGCTGTGTGCCCTTTCCTGAAAGAGAGGAGCGCAGAAACCTGATGGTGCAGACACTTACAAGGCCTAAGACTGCAGTAGCCTGATGTTCTCATCCAAGACTCAGATAGCCTCAATGAGGCACACAAATGGGCTCATTACTGCTCATTTTGTCCTCCTCCAATGTTTTATAAACTAGGTATTGAAAATCAATGTATGAATTGCACCATTTTGAAAATTGTGTGGACAATCCCCTGAACAATAAGGAGAAACCCAATCCAGTGTCAATAATTGCTGAACAGACAGTTTTACGGCTACAGCCTTCAGGCTTTGGAACAAAAGAAAAGATTTTACTTGTAGCAGTTGCTGCAGTTGAATGTTAATCATCCCAGACTATGAAGGTTTTTTTGACATTTGCAGGCTCTGAAATTGCATGACCTAGATTCTGCATCTCCTTTTTTCTCATTTCAGAAGTCCAGATTTGAGAAGCAGATCTCTGTTTGTGACATTTTAATGATCTGCAATTTACACAAAGAATGGGAGACTCAATAGAGAGCTTTTGACATTATATTTTTTGGTAGGAAGTTTTACTGTGCACTCCCTCTTTTGATCCTGTATCCATATGCTGAAAATGTATGAAGTTTTGTGCATGCAAGGATGGTAGGATTGAATCTTAAATGGAAATCATAGTGCTTTTCCATCTCTTCTCCCCCAGTGTACATTGTTTATATAGATGCCATGGTATACTCTAACATAAAGGCAGTCCACTTGATAACATTTACAAAATACATCCCAGCTGAACTGAAGGAAAGTGGGCAATTTGCTTGTCTGGATTTCTGGAAAGAATGAATTTTTTAGTGAAACAAACTCAGCTAACCTTCTTGAAGAGCTACATTTTGCTTTAGGTCTGAAACATCAGTAGTTTGCTTCAGTTTTCTTTGAGAGAAAGAGATTATTTAACATTTTTGTCCAGTCTCTCCCTCCTGAAGGATGTAAGAGGTTATAGAAAGAAATAAGATCTCTTTAGTTAATGGATTTTATATGAGAATTAATGGGAGAAAGATTGGTGTTTTTGCTTTCTATGTACAAGTTTAATTCACTCTCGAGGGTTGGTAGGGAAATCAATGATCATAACATGCCTTGGATATTCCTGCCTAAAAAGGAAGAGTCTTTACCTATGAGGTATAGAAGAATTATGTTCTTGAGGAATAGCTGATCATCTTTGTATGTGTCAGGAGTAGAGACAACTTCCTTGACATCCAGATCCAAACAATAGCACAGAACATCCTATGACAGAAATGGAGGTCATATCAGGACAGGGAGTAAGGAACAGCTTGGAAAAGGAGAGAAAAGGAAATGATGTCTCTATGTCATTAGGTAGAAGAGAACCATATGTAAGAACCTACTGGAGTACAGGTTAAAAAAAAAAAGGGGGAAAGAAAATAACTTCTGTTCAACTCAAACTGGGCAACGCAGAAAGTAGCTAGGATTATCCAAAAGAGGAGAAAAGTCTTAGGAAAATTGAGCAAGTCTCCTGCAAAGGAAAAAGTAGAACAGTCCAGCTACTTTCCAGGAGAAAGAGGGGAAGCTTTTATTAACTACTACGAACTGGTGACATTGTAGGAAGCTTCATTGCACAGATCCTGAGAGATAGTGCAAATGGGAGAAAAGTTGTCTCTCAGTAGCAGAGAAGCAAGATCCTGGGGAAGATAGGTGAGCAACATAAGGAGGATCCTTTCAGTTCTGTAATTTTGGAAGGGAAAGGAAAAAGAGGAGACGCTTTTCATCACAGCTCATGTTACCATTACGAGGCCATATGTGATTCCTGGTCAGAGAGAATACTTGAATACTTACAGATTTGAAATACTAAAGTGTAAGATGTTTAGCAGTTACCAGTTCTACCCAACTTTCATTGGACAAAACAAGTGTCTTCTCCTTAAAACATCTGTTTACAATCTGGGAATATAAGTGGCAAATCTTAATGAACATTGTAAATTGATTATCTGAATACTCTTGAAGGTCCATAAAATCATGATCCTCCAAACACAAGAAAGGGTTTTTTTTTGGAAAAAAAAGACATCCTGTAGGAAAAAGCACCTGTGAAGCATAAACATTTCCCAAAAGTAACAAACAGGAAAGAAATGGGAATTAATAACCCTGAATGTAAGTTGCAAGTTTAAAATATATGTGGTTGATAGAAAAAGCTAAAGAATCAGTGGAACAGCAACTATTGATAGGATTACAGACAATAAGAACAAACAGTTTAGGAGAGGAAAAAAAAAAACCTAAGGTCAGGTATAAGTCATTTACTGGATACAGATGTAAAATAATTTAATAAGTAAATGTAAAATAATAAATAGTAATGTAAAAACGTTCAACAGATGATATTTCTTTTCTGTATTTGAAGGACAAAAAGAACAACAACAATGAAGAAAACACCAACCCAAGTAAAGTTGTGGATGAAAGAGAATTTTTACTATCCATATCAAAGAAACTATGAAGCAGCATTTAATACCAGACTTTGTCAAATGAACAAATCAAGAAAATAATTTACATTCAAGAGCTGAGACGGGCTGAGGCAAGAATTACCCTAAACCTCTGTGGTTTGTTCATAATTCATCCCGGTAAATAAAGCAACTCCGTATCATCAGAGAACACTCCTGCAATTCCTGTAGTTAGAGAGGAAAGGAATAAACCGGAGAAGATCAGTCAGCCTGATGTTCCTTACGGGCCAGACAGTGGGTCAGTGAATTGAGGACTCTGGCAATGAAGAGTTAGAGCTTAAGAAGGTAACTGACTCCAGGCAAAATGGTTTTAATGGAAGGTACATCTTGTTAAACAAGTCTGTTATCTCTTTTTGATAAGATTATGGGTTTGGATGATTAAGACAGCTGTGCCGAGGTGGTACCTTTGGATTTCTCCAAGGCACTTCACTTAATACTGCCTGACACACTGATTAAAATCTTGCATTAAAAGGAATCAACAGGGCACAAAACAGATGGATGAAAAACTGGCTCACTAACAGACCTGGAAATAGGGTTGTTGTTAATGTAGCTGTTCTTGATTGAGGCCATTAGTTCGGGACTTGTCAGGACACATGCTCTCTGTCTGATACCATATGATGTTTTCATCGCTGATGTAGCACGTGATAACAAATATTTGCTGGTTAACACAAGTTGTGAGAAGGATGATTGAAAATCCCTATTTTTTTTAGTTTTCATCCAGAAAATTAAGTCTCATATGGCCTAATCAAAGTAGAAAGATAGGAAAGGAAGAAAACAAATGTCTTCACAGGGAATATACGAAAAAAAGTGTATGTTTGTAGGGGAGTGATACTTTCTTTGGACATAACATTGGGTGGTTCATTAACAAAATATCACATCCAATTGAGCTGACCATCCTTACAGACAGGTATGGAAATAACAAAAAAAGCCCAGAAGATGCCAAAACATTAACTGACAGCTAGAAAATTAGCCTTCCTTTAGAAGGTTTAAAGAGCACAATCTATTCAGGTTATTCAGGCAAAAGTGGGAATGAAGCATCCGATCCTATCTGTGTCCCTGGTGACTGTTAAGAACAGACGTCAAATACGTCAGCAGTTTAGGTAAAGCTGATCCCTTCCTGGAACAAGGTGAACCAAGAGACGGCTCAGGGTCCCTCTCAGCCTTGTCCTCTATTATATTGTCACATGATGCATTGTAAGTTAGAAAAAATGGCAATGTCCTAGTTGTGAGGTTAATTAAACATTGGAGCAGCTACCAGCGAAGGTGCTGAACTCACCCTCGCTTGAAGTCTTTACAAGGAGATTAGCTATCTCTATTAAATAAACACACGCATAGTCCAGTTTTTGGGGAAGAATGCAAAGGCCTGTGCCACCCCGCAGGATCCTGGTGGCTTGCCGCCTCCTGGCCTTGAAACCTGACTGTTAATCTACAGAATGGAAATATTTCTGTCAACATATCTTTGCTACTTACACCTTTATGCATCTTCTTCCCTGACTGACTCTTTACGTAGTACCTGAGCATCTCACTGCCTTCTATTAATTTAATATTCACAATCTTGAGATTAAGTCTCTTCATGGTGCTTCTTCAATATACAACACCAGCTTCACAGTTACCTTCGAAACTGTAAATCTGGACTTTTCTGGGGGCTGAGGTAATTTAAAAAACCTGATGGGGTGGTAAAACGTTCAGCTGTATCTTCAGGCTGCTCTGCGTATACCCTGAAGTCTTGGATGCATCTCAACTGCTTCCCTCTGTCACCCTTTGTGTTTGGCTTGGGGCTTCTTCTAAGGTAGTATTGCAGTTTTCTTACAAAATGCTTGTGTCAGGGAAATCTAGCTACAGCTGGATGATTTAAGGTATATTGGACTTTTTACTTGTTAAAATAAAAACCATAATGTTAGAATTGAATCCTCCTCATTTGACTGAAGGCCAAATAGAGTAGTGGTTTGGGTGCAGACCTAGGGCTCAGAGCTGGGCAGTGAGCAGAAGCTACAGCCAAATTACCACTCTGCACACCGCAGCCTCTCCCTGGCCCTGCAATGGACTACCACAGAGGACCACTCCCAGCAGGTCTAGTTTCCCATTTCTCGAGCCCATTTCTACAACCAGGGCTTATCTCTGACATATGAAGAAAAACCAGTCATACTTGATAAAATTCCAAGAAACTAAGTGTCTTGGAAGACAATTATTACACCTTTGCTTTGAGTGGTCATGCAATTATTATAATACAGTCTTGTTTCATAGTTATATTTTACTACATTTTTAATGTTTATAAAGCAGGTTGGAAGTAAAGTGCACACTTTTATTACTTTGCAGATCCCAATGATCAGAAATATTCTTACAGTCTGCTTCCAAGAAATAATTACCTGGTTCTGGTTTGTTTGGAAAGATAATCATAGAATCATCTAGGTTGGAAGGGACCTTTAAGATAGGTGAGTCCAACCATCAACCTAACACTGCCAAAACCACCACTAAACTGTGTCCCTAAGCACCATGTTTACCCATCTTTTAAATACCTCCAGGGATGGTGATTCCACCACTTCCCTCAGCAACCTATTCCGGTTTGATATTGTTATTTCTGCAACAAAGAATTTTCTCTTCTTCTTGCACTTTATTTTTTCAAGTGATATCTCAAACTGTGTCATCCTGTAATAATTCAGCAATATGGCAAGGCTAAACTGTAGCACTAAGAAAAATGTATAGCAGGTTTGGATAATGTCACAAACTGTGATGTGGAGAATACAATAAACAAAATTCACCCGCTCTGCAAAGACTGTTTTGCAAGATTTCCTCATAGAAACTCCTGAGACTGAAATATTGCTGTGGGTACCAATACTGATTTAGGGGACCAGCGGGCTAGGAGTGACCATTTTCTTTTTAATGCAATTCTGCTTAACCCTTCTGATTCAGTGAGAAAAGCTAAAACTGTTACCATCAGTTTTTTGCCTTACTTTTTTTCTGTCCTTGTATCACCGTTTTCCCCTCTAGCAAACGGAAGATACAACACAGTGCTGCTCAGTTAGTAAAGCTTTTTGAAAAGAATGAATGCTGTCAAATCAGTGTGCATGCTCATTTTGTTTTCTGAATTCATTACTAGGTCTCTAAAGGCAACTTCTGATTTATTACTCCAGGAATAATTATTAGAACTATTAAGGCTCATGGTGGCTGGTCTCCTGCTGATAATGTTTCTATTGCAAATATCTTAAAGAAAAGTTGATAACTTAGTCTATGGTGTACTACAAAACCTCATTCCCACTGATTTCAGTGGGAGCAGGGTAGCATCAGTTGATTCCTACTGATTTCAGAGGAATGTTAGGAGCCATCTAAATAGGAATTAGAAACCTAAATACTTTGTTATAGCAGCGGCTTAGGGAGTAATAAGATGGATTTCTGTTATAAGCTGGGAGCTCATCAGCAGGAAATAACTGAGGAGAAGAAAGACGTGTGTAATAGTCAGATAGAAGCTGAGTGTGAGCCACAAAAATGATTCAGCAGTAAAGAAGGCAAAGACAGTCCTGGAGTGTCTCAAGGAAAGTATTTCCAGCAGGAAAGTGTTAAGTTGTGCTGCACACTGCACAGTTCTCATCATCTGTTTGAGAAGAAAGATGAGTTTATACTGCAGAAGTCGCAGAGAGAGGTCATCGTGGTGGCCAGGGAAGGGAGAGTTCATCATTTGCAAAGAGTCTAACTGAGCTGGGGGCTTCTCTGGTCTCACAGAAGGAAGAGTGAGAAGGAATGTGGCTGTCGGCTACAAATACACCAACAGGTGAACACCAGGGAAAGATCAGAATGAATTAATTTAAGGAATACAACTAGAACAATTAGGTACCAACAGCTTATGGATAAATCTTGGCTAGAAGTTAGAAGAATGCTTCTAATTTTTGTGGCAGTGAAATTCTGGAAGACCCTCCGGTAGTGGTAATGAAGAAAAAAATCCCTCCTCCTGTTTTTTTTTTTTTGAAACTGAAATGTGATCAGCTTAAAAACTGAACTCCTTGGTATGTGGCAGCTGGGGATGAGACTTGGCTCGGGAGACCCTTCCAGTCTCCTGCTCTTAGGGGATGTTCAGGATGATTGAAACACAGGATTGTCCTCCCCTGTGTCTCAAGGAGGCAGGGATTTCCAGTGGGGGCTAATTCCTGTCAACATTTTGTATGTGACAAGAAGAGCCTGGATCACAGCAAAGCCCTCCACCATCTCCAGTGTGCCCAGTCTGGGGAGATCTCCTGTTTTTCTGGGGTACAGAGTCGTCCCTGAGGATGACTGAGGAAAGCTGAGGAATGTAAATAGATGTCAGTACCTTTTTTGAAAGTCTCAACAGAAGATGCTGCTGCAAGAAGTAAGACAAATGAACTAAAAATGAGGATGAAGCCTGTTCTTTTGCAAGAGATGGGAAAAAAGAAATCTGTCCTGCATGTCCTTTTGGGACTATTTATCTTTTAAAAAACTGGTGTTTTCTCTCACTATTTATTATTGCTTGCTCCTGAAATAAGAAATACTGAATCTGGAGCCCAAGGTGATATAAAACTTTGTGTGCATTGAAACAGTCTCATGGCTGTCGTTCTGACCTGCTGGGTTTTGTTCTGTCATTTTGGGAACATGTCACAGAGTGGTCAGGTCAGCCCTGGCTCCCGGCTTGTCTTGCTCAGCTCGAGAGACCTGTGTGTGCCCGGAGAGAGGCTGCTTATATCTTAACAAGCTGAATATAGCTTGTGAAATCTCATCATTTCTACTGAGCCTCACAGTGCTTAGACTTGTACAACTTAGGTGCTCATCAAATGAGGCTTTAGGCAGATTTGCTAATGACCTTGAGAGATGGACAGTACTAAAGCAGCACTGAAGGAACAACATTTTCCATTTCAGGCTGCCAAAGCTCGGGGGAGACCTTATTGCTGCCTTTCAGTACTTAAAGGGGGCCTACAGGGGAGATGGGGAGGGACTCCTTATCAGGGAGCGTAGCAATAGGACAAGGGGTAACAGTCTTAAACTGAAAGAGGGTAGATTTAGATTAGATCTCAGGAAGAAATTCTTTATTCTAAGGGCAGTGAGACACTGGAACAGGTTGCCCAGAGAAGCTGTGGATGCCCCATCCTGGGGGTGTTCAGGGCCAGGTTGGATGGGGCTTTAAGCAACGTAGTCTAGTGGGAGGCGTCCCTGGCCATGGCAGGGGGTTTGAAACTAGATGATCTCTAAGGTCTCTTCCAACTCTAATCATTCTATGATTCTATGATTTCAACATGTTTCACTCTGCAGAGCACAGCTCTGTTGTGATCTCTGAGATAAGCAGAGGGAGACTGAGGCATGGTGGTAGCTTACAAGAACCTTCTTTAATTAAAAAGAAAATATTATGGTGTATTGTGGTGCTTGGTTTGTTGGACATATCTACCCACTGCCTTCAGTCATCCTGAGCTGCAGCTCAGACTATTCAGCTTCCAGAAGCTGAAATTTGCCTTTAGTAATAACGGCCAACTAAATTCTTTAATATTCATTGCAGGAAGGGCATTTACAGAAAGTTTTCACAATTGATCATACAATCAGACAAGTAAGGGCAATGTGCCTGGTCACTTGAGTTATATTTAGGAAAAAACAAAATTCCCATTTTATTCTACTATTATTTCTTAAGTCACACCCAGGGGGTCTTTAAGCAAAGTGGGCTCGTTGTGCTAGATTCTGCAGATATGTAATGCAGGAGTCAGGAGTCTGGCCCAAAGGCTGTCACAATCAAAGTAATAAAAATGTGAAAGTGGGCCAGAGAAGCTGGTAATTAACCTATTCTGTGAGCCTTTCTTAGGTGTTGTAAGAATTCCCTACTCTGTGCAGATCCTAGGAAACGAGTCCTGATCTGACTCATTTATCACCCCACTCTGTTTCAGATGTCAGGGTAGCTGCTATAGCTGAAATTGGGCATCTATTGGACCTGTACATGACTCTGAATGGTGCTGTAATTGCAGACTAATCTCAGCCTGCTTTAGACACCTGCACTGTACAGCGCTACCCACCAGAGAGGCAACCTCTGCTCCTTTCAGTCAGCGAAGAGATAAAGCATCTTTAGGGCACGTCATGCCAAAATAGATGCCTAATGCAGACCAGACAGAACTCTCCCTGAAAGTGCCCATTTCCGTCTGTTCACTCTAAAGGGAGTCCAGATGTTGATACCTGTGTGGAGGTGTCCTCCTTTTCTTCTGGTGAACTGTCTGCTGTGACAGGGCTATATCCAGATTTGATTTGTTTCTTGATAGCAGATTTTGCCATAGTTCCTTGTAATTAACTGATTTTTGTAACAAGGTGATCGCTTGCATGACCTGGAGCAGGTGAATAATGCTCTTAAATGAACTAGTGCTTCTGTGCATGCTAATGAAACCAGAACAATAAGACACAGAGAAACAGGCTAGAAATACAGAACAAAAAGTAACACAATAAGTGTCAGAAAAATGCTAGTTGCTCTCATATAATGTGTGGAAAATAGTTGGAACACAGGCATTAAGCTGATGGGGGACGTATAATTTGTCAGTTTGATATTATCAGCAAATAAAGTAAAGCACAATTGCAGTTAAAGACCAAAGAGGTAATTGAAGCTCTTTGTAGCTCTTAGAGGCTTTGCTGTAACTGCAGTGGGCATATTGCATTAAGTTCTAACCACTGGAAATTAGAAGGCATTCAGGAGAGCAATAAAAATGATTAGGGGCCTGAAATTACTGACCTAGGAAGAAAAGATGAGGTAGATTAAAGCGCATCTTTGAAAAGATGAAATGATGAGCTAATTGCTCTACAAAGAGCTCCACATGTGGTTTTCCACACCACCCAGAGCTTCAAAGGACCACAGTGTAGGTGAATGCCAGTTCTGATATGTTAGTTAGTGATATAAAAATCCAGCTTCATCCAGAAACACAAGCTTTATTCATTTCTGATGCTTTCTGACCCTGAAATGCTGTTTCTGTAACCACAAACACAAGGGCTGGAAAATGCCTTTGAATTTCTTCCTTCAGCCTCTTCTTTTCCAAGTACTCAGTGCCTTTCTCTTAGGACAGAAACTCAGATTGGAGAAACATAATGCTTTTAAAATCTTTATGCAATACTGGCACAAATGGTTTGTCTCTCTTCAAGGGCCCTTGGGCAAACTTCCTGTATATGTCAATAGAAATTCAGTGAATAGATTGAAGTGAAAATATTGTCCCGAGCAAAGAAATTTTTTTCACGACTTCAAATTTGTCAGTGCTCTATTTTGAGGTTTAATTGCCACCTAGAGCATTTGGATGCCAACAAAAGTCAAAGAACTCATCTGTAAATATTTCACCAATGCCAGTGGCAAGAGCCTCTAAAAATACACAGTAGAGGACAAAAGGCTCAGGCTGAACATCAAACTTATGTCTGAAAATGCCGACAATCCAGTGAATTAATTTGATGATTGATGGTACTGTCCTGAACATTGACCAATCCGCAGTGAATCAAACTGGAGGACTAGGTATTGTCATCGTGGACGCTACCCCCATGGGTAGTAGAAAAGTGCACTGATAAACAGACTATTTTTCTGGAGGGTGAGCAACGTAGGGCCAAGAACTGAAAGCTGACTCTGAACTCTTTGAAGCAGGAATTTTTATTCGCAAGAGCTAGCTGTTATAAATAAACTAAACCACATCAAAACTGCGGAGGTTATGTAAGGATCCTAACTTACCCTTGGCTTTCCAGAACCCACAGGATCTGGGCTGAGCAGACCTGAGCCAAGGCTACAAGTGCAAACTCAGGCTGCTCTGATCACACTGTGTTTAGTGATGATGCAGGAAAAAGGAAGAAATTAGGATCCAGTTCAGTGGCGTGGTGAATCCCGCCTTTAACATAAATCAAATTCAGACGAACTCTTGTGCATGTACTTGTGTCACTCTGGAATTCATAGGATGTAAAAAAGAGTCATTTTGCAGAGTAAGCATATGGTTAAGTGCTCTCTGAAATAGACACGCTTTCCTGGAACACCACTGAAATCGGAAAGAGAAAATACGAAAACTGAAAAGAAACACTGTGATAAAATAATCCAATCCTCTCTCTACCAGATGCCATAAGATGTCACCCACAGGATCCTGTGTCACATATATACTCTTGTGAAGAGCTGGAACATAATTTTCTTCTTGATTTAAAGGTCTGCCATGATGGAGCTCTGGCCTTGAGTTAGTTGTGCCAGTGGTTAGTTATTTTGTCAAAGCATTAAAAAGTGCTTTATCTTAGTGGTTGTTCATCACTTTGACTATTAGAAAAAGAAACTGTTACAAAACCCCAATGCCTTTTAGGGACAAATATGTAGGTTAAGAGGAATTGCTCGAACAGAGCCCATTAACGTATCCCTCTCTCCCTCCCACTTCCTCTCTGGTCACACCTTTTAAAATCATTAACTCCTTAGACCTGGGTCTGTTTCTTTTTGGATCTAAAACATCCAATGTGTTTGGGCTTAGTGTCACAACTCTAAATCAGGAAAATACCCTAGGAGAGGAATGACATAAAAGAACATTAATTAACAGAGCAGTGAAAGTCTTCTGAGCTCCCAGTAAGAGCTACCAAATTTTCGCCAGCTTTACTCTAAACGTAATCCACATTGTACTTGTTCCACATGTCCGCTGTGTGGAAAGCATGGGCTGCCAGACTTCTCCCAGGTAGTTAAAATTCAGTATCATTCTATACATCTGAAATGTCAAGTCAGATCAAAGAATCTAAAGCCATCCAAGGAGTGCGCTGCAAACACTGCATGCTAAGTGCCCCCAGGTTTTCACAACCTGCCAGCCAGGTATATTTTACCTGTGCCCACACTCACAAAAGGCAGGCAGTCATTAGGGAGGCAGGTGGAGGGATGATTCTCTACCAGATCATTCATTCATTCTCCAAGGGTGACAAATTTACAGAGAGCATCAGCAGATCAGCTGTTTTTTGCAGTATTCCAATGTCAAGCATACTGACAGTGGTCAAAAAACCAGCATGTCACTGTAGTTCAGCGTCTTTAAAATGACACCTGCCCTGCAGTCTTATGGCACTGAATAACAACAAATTCCCATAGAGGAGAAATTACAAAGAGTCCTTGTATTAATGTTATCCCTGAGCTGGCTGTTCTACACTGTGTGTTCTCAATGGACCTACTCCTATTCCTTCTTTGGAGACACTGGCAGAGAAATCTGTCTCCTTTTTCTCTTTGGAAGAGGAGGTGGTGAAATCCTGGCACTTGTGAAGCTGGTGGGGATTTTGCCAGGGGACCCTGCAAGGCTTTGGGACTGGGTGAAACAATAACCCAATTCGATTAGCTGCCTCTTTGTAGGTGCACTTCTGAAAGAGATTGGCTTAAGCAAGCGTACCAGGTATCAAAGGGTCACTGCCGACATCAAGTGTGTTGGAAAGGTGACCTTCACCACTGCATCAGCTGGGAGAGCTGAAAATGGCCTGGGAGACTCATGTGGTGCTTTGGGAAAGGACAGCAACTGATTTGTAAGATGACAGTGACTCAGGTTCACAGATCACCTCTCCCTTTCACGTGTCCCCAGAAATTGAAATAATTTTAAAGCATCAGTATGGTTTTCCTAGATTAACATTTTTTATCTTCACACAGAGAAGAAATCTTTTAACTGAATGTGATAAAATTTGACTGTCAGTTACTGAGATGTTATTTTATTCGACACTCTGTTCCATCTCCTCTGTTCATTTCCTGCCCTGTCCTTTCTTTTTACTTCGATTTCTCATTGGATTTCTCCTTTGATTCTTTCCCTGTTCTTCTTTAAATTCTCCCCAAAGATTGAACACAAAAGGTCCAAGTTCTAATCCAACATTTAAAATCACCAAGCTGACAAGAAAATGTTCTGCGAATACATTAGAAATATAAAGAATGAAAAGGGAGTGCATAGCTGCCCACCATTTAATGGGAAGAACAAAAAAAAGGGGTTATTGCAGGGAAGGCTGAATATAATTGCCATTTTTGCTTCACTTTTCTCCCCAAAAAAGATTACTTATGCCTAGATACATGACAAAATTAATTTTAACAAAGAGATTGAAATGCAAATGAGATCAGGGAGTGAACCAAAAGTCAACGGTTATTTATATAAAATAGATGTGTTCAGCTCAGCAGGGCCTGATAAAATTGAGCGGATTTAAGGAACTCGCCGAGGCAGCTCTGAATTGTTGGTGATTATCTCCAAGAAATCAGCAAGGGCACTGTGGTCCTGGAGGACTGGAGGAAAGCATACATCATATCAGGGATTTTGAGATCAGCTGGTTTAACTTTGTTAGCCAGGTAGGTACCAGAAAACATTATTAAATAATCAGTTTCTGCAGGTTTGTAGAATGATAAAAGATGCTTAAAAAGCAATGAGCGTAGGTGTATCAATATCAAATCGGGCCAAACTAATTTAATTTCCCTTTTTGAAACAGAATTGGAAAATTGTGTGGATACAGAAGATGAGGTCTGTTTAGTAAATTATAGATCCAGCTTCAGTGATGCTGTTGATGATCTCCCAATTGACAGGAGCACCTAAACTAGGAAAATACAGTTTACACCCCTGAGAGCCAATGTTCACCGGCACAGGAGTGGGGCAGAGCAAATGATGGGTTGTGTTAGTTTGTTGTCCTTCATTTCCACCTCCTCATTTTCCATTAAGACGGTCCTAGGTTAGAGGCCAGGGTCTAAATGATGTTAGTAGATGAAAATACAGTTGGAGGAGCCACAGAGAAAGAGTGGATTTTCACAGTGAAAGAGGGTTTCAGTGGGGCCCAGTCTGGGCTCCTGTGCTGGTCATTATTTTTGTGAGTGATTTTGATGATGAAGAGACAACATGCTCAGGACAGCTGAAGAGACCCCTGGATGGAAGGGGGCTGTAAGATCTTGGTAGGAGATCTTGAAAATAGTCTTGAATTGGAAAGGGTGTCTGAAACCAGTCGGATGAAACTCAGTGAAAGTCAGGAGCTAAGTGCTGTACTTTGGGAAAAAAAATGGGCAAATACAAAGTGGTTAATGCTTGCATTAGTATAACAACTGCCAAAAGGAGTATGGTGAATATAGCAGATCACAAACTGAATCTTTGTTAAAATGAGTGGTGTTGCAAGGTTGACAAATTTTCTTCTGAAAGGTATTGAGCAAGTTTTTAGATCTAAGACCAAAGAGGTATGAGGTCCACAATAACTTATAAAAAAGATATAGGCAACATCGAAAGAATCCAAATTAAATCCACAGAAACAAATTAAATCTGAAAAGACTGGAGAAAGTGTATTCACTAACCTAGAAAAGAGAAGGTCGGTGTGCAAAACGGTGTGATGAGGCCAATAAGAATGTCACCATTTGCGCTTGTGGTAGGATAGGAAGAAATCAGTTCACATTAGTCGATTTAATCAGCTAGGAAAAGGTAAATTAGATATTAGGAAAATATTTCAAAATATGAAATATGCAAAGCACAGACAGTGTGCAGATTTTGTGGGATCTTCTTCACTGACAATTTCTAAGAGTAACAGGACAAAAATTTTTCATGAATGATCTAAATAAAAATACCTGTCCTTAGGATAAAATGGTCTATTGTCATTCCTTCTGGTCCTATGCTTCCATGCACACCTGATCAAGTGATGAAGTGAATTTACCCATCCATGCTGCCTGCATACATGTAGAACATTGTCAGGATGTGCTGAAGCAGGAAAGGGGATGGAGTGGCTGTGGTGCAACATCAGGAAGGAACTGTCTCTGGCTTGCAGGGATAAGAAATGCAAAGCCCCATTTCTTGAGACTTTTTAAATACAGCTTCCAGAGTGCAACTTGTTCCATGTCTGCAAACATCTCATTGAAGCTATTGGGTTGGAACTGAAAAAAAGTGTGCTAGAAGAAGTTAAACTGCAAATTTGAGAGAACAGTGAATACATAAAAATCCAAGTGATATTTTGCAGTAAGCCTTGAAAGAATGAAGGAAATGGGACACTGCAGTACAGAAGAGAGGTTGAAAACAGTGGCCTTGTGGTCATGAGCTGATAATCAGAAAGGGTCCAAAAGGAGCCATATGTGATGTTGATGTTTCTCCATGGTAATGATTCAGAAGTTAGTAAACTTTGGATAATTAAATAAAGTGCACCCAGTCTTTCCTTAGAGCTACAGTGTTCTCCCTGGTACCCAGCTTTGCCCAGCACCCACACCTAATGTTTGAGTTCCTGAGCCTCTGTATGTCTTGACTATTTGGATCTCATTTTACAGAAAGGCCAAAATAAGCTTGGAAAACCTTTTCAATACATGTCTATGCAAAAAGCAAAACACAAATACTGCAGTACTGCAGGCAAAATGAGTGCAGTGCTCAGGCACCCCTTTAAACACCATAATTCAGCCTTGCTCATAGCATCTAAGGTCTTGTGATGGAGGGGTCATAAGAAGGTATATAGAGATATGAAGGTTTTAAGTAATTTGTCACACGGAAGTCTAGAACAGAATTTGGATCTCCTTACTCTGAGGTTTAGCTCTGGTTTTACATTTTCATCTGTTGTGAAATAGAACACATCTAGATTTTTATAATGACTTTCCATTCTAGCACAGCATCAATGAAAATCCTTCATGACTGAGCTCTATTGACTTAAACTTGTTAAAATGCTATTTCTGTTTCATTAACTTTGAAGGTATTATTGCACTTTTACTTGCTCTTTCCTTGTAAGACTTATATTTCAAGGCAATTTTTGAAAGCAACTTTTAATCCACCCTTTTCCATTCTTGCATATTTTTTTCGTTCTTTAATGAATACTAATGCTGGCAAAGAATGCAAGGCTTGACCCAGAAATAAATTGATGCATAACCAGCTTGTACACTCTTGCTTTAAAATTAAAGGGACAATAGTCAAAGTAGCTTCACTTCTATTTGCACTATGCAGATTAATTAATTCATGTCCACAAAGTGCTCTGAAAATTTTGGCTAATGGTGCTTGTGTAAGTGCTAATGTTAATATCGTGAAGAATTTTTTTCCTAGTCTGTTTCAATAGACATCAGTGGGGAAACCCACTGAAATCAGCGGCTAGCTTGGTAGGATTCTAAGACAGTTTATTATTACTGGAGAAGGACAGAAGTGTTAGATGATGTTTGCTGAATGTTTTCATTCTTTGATCATTATTGACACATGACTGACAGCCATAACAAAGGTCTGAGAGGGAACAGAATATCTAAATGGCTTGTGTATGCCAATGTCTCACACAGTTAGTGTTTGGGGTAGACCTGTTGATTTCCACTTACCATTTTGAGGTGTGGTGGAGTAACTTACGGTTTCCTTATCACATTAATCTTTTCCTATACACAAACACTGTGCAAAGGGCCAAACAATGTTTTCATTAATCACAAAGGACTGGAATTTAAGTGAATTGCTAGTTTATGCTCGTTGGATCAAAAGAGAAGGGATATTCCAACACGATGCCTTCATTAAGGACCCTTAGTGGGAGAGAATGGTGAAGGAGCTGGGATGTTTCTAGTGTCTGTCTTTACTTAGGGAGACCCTTGTTCCTTTCTCCAAGCCATAGTCAATTTTCATGGGTAGTATATTCTAAGTCTACTTAAAGCTGTAGTGTTCAGTTCCTGCAATGGTCAGCTTCAAAGACCGCCCAGGCTGTCGAGCAGTGGTGGAAAACAGCATCTCCTTGACCTCTCAGTAATGCAGGGCTGATTCAAGCAGCTCTGGTAAAATAAAACCCCAAGAGCTTCAAAGCACAACATAGCTAAAGAAAATCATCAATGTTTTATACACAGACATAGCTCGTTTATCAGACCTCACAAGTATCTTGCAACTAAGTGCACCAGACCTTATGCACTGGGTCATGGGACTTGGACAATATGCTAGGTTACATGATGCTTGGCCTGGGCTGCCTTTTAGTGGTATATGTTCAGCCAGCCTCCATGGTCTTCTTCAGCCAGGGACTTTGACCCTTCTCACTAGGCTATCTGTTGTTATGTTGTCTGTTTTTTAATTTATACTGTCTGACAAGCAATACAGTGCTTGCATACAGCTGGTCAGAAGCCACCCATGAAGCAACCACAAGACAGCAAGCCAGAGACAAAGACTATCAGCTCTTTCTTCTCTTACTCATTGACCATTTCATTGTGGTTGTGTTGCAGATTAGCTAATTGGCTTTATAATTTGTTTCTACACTTACCAATGCAAATCACACTTTTGGTGTATGCTCACCCATACAATGGTTGTTACTGTTGTTTCAAAAAGCACATAAAAAGGTCAGTTAAAGTCCAGGCATCCTTTTTCTGCAAGGCCCTAAGTCGTGGGTTGTCTTGTCCATGTTAGACTTCTCAAAGTTTAGCATCACACAGAAGATCTGTGTAACCAGCTTCCCTGTTTGAGGAGTTCCCCTGATGAATTGGTTTGCTCATTGCCAGGACTCATACTCATTGCCAGGTTCGAAGCCAGGTCTTCTTTAAACACAACTTCCCATCTTCATGGCACATCAGCAGCTGTGATGCAGGCCAGTGCCCCTCTTCCACACCGCAGTGAAGCAGCGCATCCTGCATGGTCCCTTTCACAGGAAGAAAAGAACCCAGGAGGTCTGATGAAGACAGTGGCTGGGAAGTCCTGGCTTTGATGCTATATATGTCCTACCTGTAGGGTAAAATGTGGCAGAAGCCAATTGTGAGCCCATGTTCAGTACGTGAGGGTCTGCAGGTCTGTTTTAAATGTGTATGCCTTGGTAGTAGCACTGTTATTGCATCTGCGATAATTGCCACCTGGTCTAAGCGAGCTGATGAAGCTCATCTTCTCTGACCTTAACAGCTGGTCTGATAGAAGACATACCCTCTTCCCCAAACTTTACTTCCCCCTATGTACTTCCATAAACAGCGGTTTTCTTATCTATAAACCCAAGTGCCACACTGTTAAAGAGCCTCATAGACAGTTCTGGCTTATATTTTCCTTGGATGTAAGTGTGGTTTCCCTCATGTAGTGTCTCCAGGAAGCTCTTTCATGTGCAATATGGAACACAAAGAAAGATCATTCTACTGTTACTATTTATCATCAAGATATAGACATTAAAAAGGTTTTAAAATATCAGCTTTAAACTGGCCCAACTGATTATTCTATTGCTGTAAACCAGCAATGGGGAACAAGGGACAGAAAGGAAGGAAACCATTAGAAAAAATAATAGAATAACTCAGTATTTCCTTATACAAAGAAAAATGGGCCCAGGCTTGTCAGTGTGCCATTTATTAAACACTATCTTACTTTTGTTTTCCTATTTACTTCAAATGCCACAGAACCTCTGAATTGGCGACGATGAATGGAAGTTTTCTGGCATGCAGCACCACCAAGTTCAAAAGGAACAAATGTGATCAGGCCCAGTAAAACACGTTCCCTGTTTCATTGTATGCAGCCTCTCTTGTGTGTTTGTTTAACTTCCCTCTACTCAGACAACACAGAAATTATGAGATGCAAAAGTACCTGGTAGCCTTCTTGCAAAAGCATTAGTATTTTAACCCATCCCAGCAACAATAATGTCTTCAAAACAGATCTTTGGCTTAATACAATCCGTGCTTTCAAGGTAGGTCAAGGTTATAATAACAATACTTAAATCTTGTATGGGGAATTATCCCCAAGCTTCAAAGCACTTTGAAAAAGAAAGGTTCTTAATATTAGTAAATCTGTTTTTGGATGGGGACGTTGAAGCAAAAGTGAAATAAGTTTCTTTGGTAAGCAAGCCAGTGGCAGAGCCAGGAGTAAAACTTACTAGCATTATAATTTGAGGGATCTTAACCAAAATTACTCTATAAAACTCCTAAAAGGGGTATTAAAGTTTAATTTCAGTAGAGGTATGAGGTTATACAACAGCTGAAAAGCGAGGAGCTTCTGCAGAAACATTACCTTGCACTTTGCACTAGGGAACAACTGGTTAAATAAGATCTTCGGTGTCTGTTTACGTCAAGTCATAGCAGACTTAAAGCGTACCTGTTCCTGAATCTCAGAAAACCAATAAATATGTGTTCTGGAGTAGTTTGTCCATGATCTGATGGGCATGGGTTGCCCTCCGGCAGAACAGGCAGTCAGAAGGCTCTTGGCTGCTGCTATAAATAGCAAATATTACTGCAAGATGTTGTCTGTGCTGTTTATGCATGAAGGCAACGCTATTAGGATAGCAGCTCTAGTCCGCGAGAGTCTTCTGTAAATGTATAGGTATTGTGCAACAACACTCTAAATGCCTGTGTACGTACTGCATGGTTGGGAAAGGAGCTAAAGTATTAACTTTCACCTGCAAAAGTAAGGCGATGACTTTTTTTACGGGATCAGTATCTGGGCAGTATAGTCTACTGAGAAATGAGAACTTTTGGTGTGAAATTGAGCTTTTCAAAGATAAGGAGATAGTACTGAGAGCCTTCAGCTCTGAAAACAGCTTCTCCTTTCTTCCTGAACTGTCTGAAATGGACAGTGTTATGTCCCTGACAGTTTAAAGCTACAATTAATTGGCAATTGATAGATAATACTCTCCTTGTCCCCACCCTCAGCCAAGAAATTAGTGGAAAAACTGAGTGACTGGCTGTCAGCCTATGGCAAAGGGATGGAGTGACAGCAGGGCATGGTTAGGATGTCCTCATGGGAAGCCACTAAGTCTTGGGCTCCAGGCTAAACAAGTACTTGCTAAAGGAAGCAGTGATGGATGTAAATGCCTGGAGCAGGCAGGAAGGCGTGAGAGGAGGCCTGGCTATGGGGATAGACTGCCATGGAAGGGCCCTTGGGGGGACTACGTTGGTACACCGTTTCCCACTCCATTTTTTCCCTTCTCCTTGCTGATGTGGCAAGCTATAGGCCACAATATCCTGATGGATGTTGGAGAAGGAAAGGGGCTTATATTTCCAAATCTGGGCCCTGGTAAAGCAACGTGGCAACTCCTGTCAGCTGAGTGCAAGGATCAAACCCCACTGGCTGTTGTTTAAACCCTGCCCCTGCTATGCCATCTCACACATATCCCTGGAGGAAGGTGGCCATGCCCACAGGCCTGCACAATATTCAAGGCTGAAACTATGTCATCCAACCACTGTCTCAGCCCACATTACATCCGATGAGGCTAGTACAACACTGCAGATACATGGCACTTGGCCATCTGATGTTTAATTCTAGGCTGAAGCAGTGTTTGACAAACCCTACCAGAAGTTAGCAAACGTGGTTTTGTCCTTCCAGTCCATCTGTCATAAAACAGGTTGCATAAAATGCAAGTTATTTCTCAAGAGGGCCATTTTGGATATTTCAGATGAAGGTTTAGCTCTGAAGTGGTCACCTGAAAATCCCTGTCCTCCACCAGCTGTCATCCTGGTCTCTGATAGCCAAATCATTTCAAATCCTTAAATAGAGGTTAATCAGCTCTTCCAAATCCTATCTCTTCAGACAGTTTAGGACAACTTGGATATCAAGACTGTGCCAGGCAACTAGTTGTGCACTTCACCATCTTGCTGAGTCCCAGAACTTGACAACTTGCTGTATTACAGGGAAAACAGCTTAATTGCATGTGGCGTATGAAAACCTTACTGGTTTTGAACTTTCAATTTTCAATTTTGGTGAATATCTCCTTATTCTTGAATGAGAACTGGCAGAACAAGCTTCTTCAGATGGCACATTATTTCTACTTCTCACCAAGGAACGACTTTACCAGGGACAGAGAAGGGCTAAAGAACCCCCAGCTCCCTTTTGGCAGCAGTAGCTGCTGCTGCACCTTGGCCAGAGTCTGCTGAAATGTCTCTCAGTGCATCCATACAGACACCACCCTGTCCAGCCTGGGGGCCCTTCAGATTAACAGCCCCTGCCTCTTCAGCATCTCTTCAGATTAGGTTTTGACATATATAGAAAAAGGAGAGACCGCTAAGAGATACCCATTTTCCCAAATCCCTGCTTTGATGTAAGGCATCAAGAATGATTGCAGGCAAGTAATGGCCTGATTTGAGCAAGGTGATGGAGAGGAATATCTGCCTCCAGTGACAGCCTGCACCCTGCCGTTGTCCCTGGTTTGCATGGGCTCTGTGTGTGGTGGCCTTGCAGCAGCCCTGGGGGAGCAGCTGGGGGTTGAAATGACCCTCGCTAATAACGAGGGGAAGAAACAGGAGAACTTGTGGTTGTCTTTCATCACAGGGGGAGGGGAAAAGCATTTCTTTCTGAGGAGCCTCAGCTGGCCCCAGCCTGTTCTAACTACAAAGATGGTCTGTTCGTCTTTTTTTTTTCAGTCCTTAGGAAAACTGAATGACTGTCACCAGAGATGCTCTAAAAATATCCAGGCAGATCTCTGGACTGCTCCAGGGAGGCAGTGAGCTCCCTGCAGGAGATGACAAACCAGGCTCAGATCGCAGCAGAACCCAGGCCAGGGCTGCAAAGCACTGCCTCCCTCATTGCTTGCAGCATGTTAGCAATTTAGAGGTGCTAATCAAAACTTTGGAGCAGTAACTCGTCCTTCAGTTAGGTAGGAGAAGACATAAGGAATAAACAAATTTCTCAGCCCATTGTTTTCATTAGGCAAAGTTTGCTCTTGTGTTTATCTTCTGAAATGTCACCTAAAAGAACAGTAACTTGTGGTCATTGTGGCTTTGTCCTGCACTTTTTTCCCCTTGACCTGCCCTTGTCACTCTTCTTTTCCTTGCATGAAGAGAAAGGGCAGGTTTGTCCTTAAATGAACTGAAATGTCAGCTTGTATGTGTAGTTGTTGGCCTCTACATCTTTGTATTGATTCATACCCTCTGATAAATCGATCTACTTTTCTAATTACTAGATTTAGATACTATACATGAAACCAGTTTGTAAAGACAACATTTTCCTGTATTATTATCTTTATTGGGAGGAGGTTTTTTTATTTTACTTTCCGTATTTTCAGTTCTGCTTTTTAACAAAGATAGATTTATGCATGCAGAAAAACATTTGAAAATGATCATAAAACCTGAGAGGGAGGGATGGGGAGAGGGAGGGTCTGTAGTTTATGTATGTGTGTCCATCAACTTCTTTCTGCTTTGATTTTTTTTTTGCAATGAGCGATGACGAATGTCCCCATTTGACTGATGTGCCAAGAGATAGGCAGTCTGACAGAAGTGGCAAGTGGAGTTGTTTCTCCAAGCATGTCCCGCGTGAACAAACTGCCACAACAGAATCAGGAGGAAGGTGCTGCAGTCCCATGTGGTCTCCCAATGATGCTCCATGTACTATTTTGCTGCACTGGTGGGCAGCAAGGTTTGTATTTGGGACCCTCAGCCCTGCTGAAGGAATTCCTTTGGAGTTCTGAGGTGGTGAGACATTTGAGTCTGCCAACCAGCCTGGGAAGGTGAGAACTGTAGGATTCAACTCAGAGCCCTCAGTGAGCTGACAAATGCGAGGCTCCCTCTGGAGTCAGTGGAGAAGACCATGTCTGGGAAGGAATCATGAAAGAAAGTTTTCAATTTGGTGCCTGGTCCCACTTTTCCAATGATTGGAACCTGGAGTTTGAGATGAATGAAGACATGGGAGCTGAATTTCACCTTTGTCATTAAGGTTGCAAGAACCTTTGTCTCTGTTCTCAACCCCAGCCTTCTGCTTGGGAAGGCAAGTCCCCAGTGCTCTAGGGTTGACACATACTTCATCAATGTGCTGAACCTTGCCTCTCCCACAAGCAGCTGCACCTGCTCTCAACTGTTTGCATAACTAAAGTGTGGAGATCATATATTACTCCAAAAAAGCAGCACACTCTGTACCATGGAGTCAGGCTTGCTTTGCTTTATGTAGGTTACTTTTTCATGGCTATCTTGTCAGCGTGCCTCAGCTTGGCAAACAAGAAGTTTGTTGAAGGGTATAACAGTGCATCTATATTTAGAAGGAGGGCACCTAGATAGATGGTTCTGAGCCAAAGTGACTAATTGCTTCTGATAAAGGACTGGGAGATATTTGCATCACTGGTTTCTGAAACTCCGTTGTTCCTGATGTTGTACTGACAGGTAATGGATGAGGATGCTGCTGAACAGGGATGTAAACAAGAAAGATGGCAAGTTAAACTTCATCACAGTTAAAAACCAGGAGAGAAAACAAACAGAGAGCAGTGCTTCAGAAATGTAAAAGTACAAAAATGTTCAGAGAAGAGAAATGTTACTGTCTAGTTTCCAGGACTGCAATTAAACAAGTGATAAAATGCACAGATATTGTGTCATTAATATGAGGTTCCAAGTGCTCTACAAACATTTTAGTTAATAGCTTGCAGAATCATTTTGAGCCACCAAAGTAGCATCAGCCTCTCATAGCCCACATGGACAGGAGAGTTCAAACTGCTGTTTGTTTCTTTAAAGAGGAGAGAGAGATGATAGAAACAAATCTTTGATTTTTTTTTTGTTGTTGTTGTTTTTTAATGTACAAAATCCTGGTTTCCTGAACATGGGAGAAATGAAATGAGTAATAACATCCCTATTCCCTATTCAAGAACCACCCCAGCTCTTAACACAAAAATTCTTAATTTTCTCTCCAGGATGAGCTCTTGGACTCATTCAGTGTGATCCTTCCCTTTTTATGCCCCCAGGTTTTTTCCCTTGACCCCTTGCTCTACTCTGCCTCTTGCTCAAACAGCCCTGGTATAAGTCAGTCAAACCACTTCAGTGAGCCTATCTTTGTTTCATATAGTGATACATTCAGGTTGGAACTGTTTCTGATTTGTCTTTTTATTTCCACAAGCAACTTTGCTCTTCCTGCTGGTAGCCTACAAATGCAAAGACGATGAAGGCCCTATATTTATTATCTGGGTCAATTGGTTTCCTAAATGCACCGATCACCTGCAAGTGTTTTGGGTTTTGAGTGGCTTGGAGAGATACCTCAGAAATCAGGATGTCAGCTCTTGCAAGATCCCTTCTTCTTCCTCAGGTCTCCAGCTTTCCATGCTTCATGTTATAGCCACACAGCTGTAGCGACTCCTGGATGCTGCTGGATATTTTCTGCTTTTCCACATCTCTCCCAGACCACTGTCTTTTACAGGAGCTGTCAGATAACAGCTCTCCCAGCTACCTCTTGTGCTCTCTGTTACCCAACAGGTTCAGAAAACCCGAAGTGCTCTTACACCTTCCTTTAATCATTAAGTCAGAAGACCAGTCTAAGACAACTGAAATAGAGACCAAGAAGACCCTGGCCCTGAGAAGCCTTTGATGTCAGCGAGAGGCTTGCTTTCCACAGGGCTGTGTGGCTGTTGCTTTGCCCCCATCTTTAAGGCAGTCTTGAGCTCAGAGTGACTTTCTACCAGTGAATCATCTGTGTGCTCCCAAAGGGCAATTTCATCTAAATCAAATGTGATGAAAAATTTTTAGGAATGACAAAAACCGTGTATTTCCTAGGGGCAATGTCCTCATCTGAACAACAGAGTCACAAGGGGATGGAGTCTTAAAACAGGGACAAGATGCTGCTATGTTCCTCTTCCACCAAGTAGTGCTCAGACACTCACCTCACACATGGGAAGTCACTTTAGGATTCAGGACAGGGGGATAAACCATGTCTTTGCCCCTCTCAAGCCACTGCCATGGCCGGTAAGCCACAAATCTTCCCAGCACATGGGTCTCAGTCTTATCAGTTTGGCTTAGTAGGGCCTGAGACACACAATCGGCAATGTGAAACAAATGTTTGCCAAACGCTGTTTTCAGGGCACCCCATATCTCAGAGCTGCACATTTTGGGAGTGCAGAGCAGCTGCGTAGTCAAATGCAAATGAGATGTTAGGTAAGTGGAAGTAGGTAGGAGAACTTTTATCTCTTCTTCTTGTAAGTCCAGGAGGGGGTGATTCCCTTTACCTTGGTAATGTCTTGGCACCTTCTTAATTCGCCGTACCCTACCCTGTGGTGAAATGACTGGGATTACACAAGCTCAGCACCTGTGAAAATATGAACCAATTATTCTTAAAAACCAGCAGTGAGTGCCTTACAAAGAGCTGTCTGACAGCAGCCGTGTTGTTTAGGAAAGGGTTTGTGTGGCACAATAATTATGTCAAGTTGTCCCAGCCCTGTAAATACATCGCATACAGAAATGGCTTTGAATGTGCTTTATAAATGCAGCTGGTTGCATTCCCCTTCCCAGCAGGGCTCTCCAGGGATGCTGGAATGGGAGGGAGATGACAGTAAAATGCTGGTGCTGGTGTCAAGATGCAATCCACACTTAGTTGACGCCAGCTGTGGTGCTATCCACCATGCTGGGAGACGCCATATGATTAGATATGAAATGATCATGGGACATTTCACTGCTCAGAGGTGTTTGTTTGGGTGGAACAGCATGGCTGTTTCAGAAAAATCTTTTTCCTCGCTCTGTCAGGGCTGGCATGGGAATGAGACTTAAGAAAAAAAATGTCCTGCCAGTGTTTGCCTGGTAAGAGTTCACAGACAGCACAGGCACAGTGGCAGCACACCCAGATGGAAGGTGGCAAGCAGCAGAGATCGGGACAGGACCGAGCCCCTGGTGGCTCCCCTTCCACAGGCAGAGCTGGCAGCATCCCCTGAGCCTGGTTCCTTTGGGTACCGGCCATCCCCCGATCCCTTGTAACGAGGGCTGGAGGACTCCCTGCTGTGCAGATTGCCTCCCCAAGATTTCCATCTCTTCCCGGCAGCAGGCAGACACAGTCAGCTGCGTTTTACAGCCTGGGCTCAGCTGAGGAGCAGCAGTTCCCAGGCTGGCTCCAGCAGCTCTCTTGCGAGCCCTAGTGATCGCAGGACCCGCCTGCAGACAGACGGGGCCTCTGAAACACAAGCCTGTTCTAGCAGCGAACTCTTGCTAGGAAAAAAGGGAAAATGTTTCCTTCCTATGCTAAGTAGGTTTTTTTTGTTTTTTTTTCATCCTCCTCTTCTCCCCCTCTTCCCCTGAGAAGACTGACGTGCCAGCCAGCATCACTGATCTCCACGAAGGTCTGCAGAGCAGAGAGACTTGTATTGCGTTCATCCCCAAGACAGATGAGAAAGGGGCCAAGACACAATTAAAAAAGGGAAGGCACAAATCTTTCAAATAAAAAGAAATAAATATTTCTTCCTACGACATCCAATATGCGAAGACATTCACATCCAGGAGGTTGTGGACCCGGTAACACAGCCATTTAATCCCCCTTCTGCTAAGCAGTGAAACGTATGCTTTCGTCCCGTGTGGAACAAGGATGGGCACCCAACTGCTGTCCTGAACGGAACTGCAGTTCCCAGCCAAAAAGCTGGCTTTCTACAAGACATCCGAGTGGAAACATCCTGATATTTTCCCGAGTTTTATTTACTCTAGAGGCCTTTGCTGCATTTTATCACATGTTCACTGTAGGCCTTAGAAACTGGGATGCTGAGTATCGATATGTGCACACAAGTAGCCCAGGTAGATTCTTTCTCAAGTAACATTTTTACAACTGCAGTTTTTCTTTACAGGTATGTCTGGTTAAATGGAAAAATCAACCACCCACTGATTCATATTCAAGTTCATATCCCCAGGCAAATGATGAGGGGGGAAGCCGAACATGTAGCATGTTTCATAGTTCAGGGAGTATCTAATTTACCATCCCTGGATTAGAGCAGAATTACTTTTTAATCTGAAAACTGGAGTTAGCGACTGGCAGGTATTGTTAAGGACAATATCTGCCCCATAGATGCACTTAGTGAAGGTGCCTCTACCCCACACAGGTCAGATCAAAAGACAGTTTGTGTATCTCTTCAAACCCAGTCTCTTATGAAGTGAATTGCTGAGAGCTGTCAGGATACTGCTTCTGGAGTTTCTGAACAAGTAACATTTAATTCAGGCTTTTTCTGTCCCATCTGATGAAATTAGAATGAATATGACAGGGGGAGAACAGAACCCAGACTCAGACAAGGGTCTGAAATTGTGTGTGTGTACATGTGTATGTATATATATACACACACATAAGTACACCGCTAATTTTTATATTCATTCTCAGGAGTTATTTTAAATCTTCCTTATCTTGTTTGTTGACATGAAATGGGCACATTTAAAAAGATAACTTGTATTTGATGGGGCAAGTTCTGGTCTTTTGTTGTATTGACCGCTATATTTATATTTATACCACAATGAAACAAAAATACCCACCTTTCTGTACTTACATTTACACCATAATAAGGGACATCAGAATTTTGCAAAAAAGCGTACTCTGAATGTGATAAAAAAAACCCCTCTCAGTCTTCTTTAAATAAATAGACATTTTCCATCTGGCTAGTACTAGGTCTGAAAATGCAGGTTTTTTCATAAGCAACTTCCAGAACTGATAAGTCTGAAAGTTCAGAGTTTCCACCTTTTTCTCAGCCAGCTTCTCTTTTTATTGACAGTGTCTGGGCAACTATAGGAATAGAGCAACAAATCTGTTCTTCCTGGATTTCTAATTGCTGCAGTCTTCTAAAAAGCTGTCTGGCAAGGGTACTCAATTTATCTTCAGGAGTGAAATTTAAGTAGTTTGGAGACAAAACAGTTGAACAGAGGCCTCATTTTTCTTTTAGCACGGGCAGCAAGAGTTTTCCCACTGATTTAGAAACAAGGAAAGCTGGATCTATGTAGACCTCTGGATATGCTTCATCTAGGCTTAGGCACAAGTGTCCAAGCAGACAACTCATAATTCCAGGAAAAATTACCCAGTTTACTGTAAACTGAATGTGAAAAGGAAACCAAAGAGGCAAAAATGCCAACTTCACTCTGTGTCAAGATGATCCTCTTTATTGCCATGACCATACTGTACCTTACCCTGTGATAATCCAGCTCCTGGTTCAAACCACTGGTCTGGGATGCTCAAAATAATTTAGAGACATTAAGTTTATCTCCCCAAACCTGTATGAGGGGAGCAGAAAACAACAGGTAGGGGAAATGAGGACAGAGAAATTTTAAGTTCTCAAAACTATTTGCCTTCTCATCCCTTAAATCAGTGGGGGAATTGAGGGTCTTTGTTCCCAGATACTCTTTCCAAATAATCATCCTCCTCCTGTAGAGGGGCAGATTCCTTCAGCTCATGTAAATTGTCTTCAACCCACAGTATCCCAGTTAAACATCACCTCAGGTTCTCCATCGTATCTCCCACAGTCCACAATTAAAAGGCAAGGCAAATGAGTCCAGGTGGTTCTGAGTGAGCGACATCTTAGTCCTGCCTTGTTGCACAGTGATTACAGAGTGTGCAACAGCTTCCAGGGCTCAATCAGGCCTCTGATCAACACTTGGAGAAGTGGCTGCTCACCTGATGGCCCAGTCTGGGGGACCATGGAGAAAAAGATTTGTGGGTCCTTCTCAAAACACAGTCTGGGTTTTTTTTGTTGTTTTTGGTTGGGGTTTTTTTTGTTTGTTTGTTTTTTAAGATTTAGGATTATTTTAAGATAAGAAAATGAGAGTGATGAAATTTATTCTCAAGAAATCACTTTTGTCTTGCTCTGGTTGAAATATTTTTGTGAAATGATATGTAACAGGACTGAAAATGCCCACTTGATAGCTGGTGGCATTTAAAGTTCAACCAAAGCCTTTGACATATAAATAATAATACAAATCATATTTGGCATCTAATGTAGCACTTCTTGCTTTCCATGTACTTCATAACGTCAACTCAATAATCGTCATAACTACCAAAAAAGTGTTTTACAGTTGAGAAAACGCATGAAGAGACTTTGTTAAGAGGCCAGACTAAGGCTATGTAATGTCTTTTGGCTTTTCAAAAGAACATTAAATACTGAAGGTGCTGTAGCAAAATCTGCAATTATACTATAAATAAGAATCCTGTACATACAAGTCCAAATATACACTTACATATGTATACAGAGAAGAAAGAGACTGAGGAGGAACAACAACATTTAGCAACTTGTGGGTCTCCTACAGAGATGGATAGGGCAGTGCTGCCTGCCTGGTGGCTGATTTGAAGAGAAGTACAAGTCCATGTCCTATCTTCCTTGCTGCGAGCCAAACCTAGAAACTGCTGTGAAATAACAATAAAATGGCCATTAGTAGGTAGTACAAAGATCTGCTCAGAAAATTAGCCTGTAGTTATAAAACAGGTTTTTGGCTCTGTTCCTCTTATGGGATTAATACTTTACTAAATTAGTGTCTGACACAGACGCTGTAGTATATTAAGTCACAGTATATTATAAAAATCCCATTGCCACTTTCAAAATATGAAATATTGTCTCAACTACGCCTCTTATCATCCATTATTTTGGCTATTCATTAGGCAAAACTGAGTCCAGTTCTGGGCTCCTCAGTTCAAGAAGGACAGGGAACTGCTAGAGAGGGTACAGCAGAGGCCTATGAAGAAGGTTAGGGGAATGGAACATATTTCTTATGAGGAAAGGCTGAGGGACTTGGGTCTTTTTAGTCTGGAGAAGAGAAGACTGAGAGGGGATCTCATCAATGCTTATAAATAACTAAAGGGAGGGTGCCAGGAGGATGGGACCAGTCTTTTTGCAGTGGTGCCTAATGATAGGACAAGAGGTAAGGGGCACAAACTTGAACATGGGAAGTTCCATCTAAACACGAGGAGGAACTTCTTTACTCTGAGGGTGGCAGAGCACTGGAACAGGCTGCCCAGAAAGGTGGTGGAATCTCTGACTCTGGAGACATTCCACACCGACCCGGACACCATCCTGTGCAACGTGCTCTAGGTGAACCTGCTCTGTGATAAGGTTTTACGTGCTTATGATAAGCTGTGTCATGAACAAGGCTGAGGAGAAGGCTGAGGTACTTAATGCCTTCTTTGCCTCAGTCTTTAATAGTAAGACTAGTCATCCTCAGGGTATTCAGCCCCCTGAGCTGGAAGACAGGGATGAAGAGAGCAGAATAAACCCCCCATAATCCAAGAGGAAGCAGTTAGTGACCTGCTATGCCAACTGGACAGCCGCAAGTCTGTGGGCCCAGATGAGATCCACGCGAGACTGCTGAGGGAGCTGGCGGAGGAATTGCCAAACCACTCTCCATCATTTATCAGCAGTCTTGGTCAACAGGGGAGGTTCCAGATGACTGGA
>VYXH01010175.1:345457-434624 GCA_013397275.1 Burhinus bistriatus
ACCTCCTCCTCCTCCTCCTTCTTCACTGACCTTGGTGGCTGCAGAGTTGTTGTTCTCACATATCCTCACTCCTCTCTCTGCTACTGCTGCTGTTGTGTGGTAACTTTTCCCTTGTCTTAAATACGTTATCCCAGAAGCAGTACCTCCATCGCTGCTGGGCTCAACCCTGGCCAGCAGTGGGTCCCTCTTGGAGCCGACTGGCATTGGCTCTATCGGACATGGGAGAAGCTTCTAGAAGCTTCTCACAGAAGCCCCCCCTGTAGTCCCCCCCCCCCGCCCCCTACCAAAGCCTTGCCATGCAAACCCAACACATTTATTTCCCCTCGTCCCTCATTTTCTTATTCTGCCAGTCTCCAATTCTCTTCATTGTTCTTTTCCTTCAGTTTTGTCTCCTTATTCTATTGATTCCTCCCTCTGTTCTGACACACGGCGAGTACCTTGTTACACTGCTTGACCAAGTCCTTACAAGATCAACTGAGGGAGGGGTTCCTCCCAATGACAGTGCAGTCCACCTAAATGGGGGCCACTGTTTCCCAGCCACGACCCTTAGGCAGCTGCCTGGACCATGTTCTTTAATCTGGGGATGAAACCACATGAATGGTTCTGGCAAGAAGGATAGAAGCATGAACCACCAGGAAGAGCTGGAGAAGAAATCAGTGGTGAAAAAGAAGTACATCACAGCATTATAAGCTGGCAATAGACCTATTTTAACCCTTTGGCCACTTCTATCTTCCCACCATTTACTGAATCTTGATGGGCTTATATTCTTTCTTTGAAACTGTATCTCTTCGTGCTCTTTGTAGCTCTTGGGAGATTCGTAGCTCCATAGGTCCTGGAAGATTGTGATTAGCCTACAGGTGCTAAATACTTATATTATCACATAAAAGCTAGCTCCAATAATCTGTACTCATATAAAACCTCCTCCTACTGACTGCCTAAAGTGACTGATAGTGAAACAAGAGGAGAAAATTCTGTCTGCTGTCCTTTCCACAGCATGACAAATACACAGCGGAACAGTAACACAGTATCAATAATATTCCAGATAAAAGGGCACAGCGAGTGGCGAGAGGTCCATGTACAGGGATGATCCTTATTCCTGTTGTTTCTATGGCAGCTGCGCTTTCCCCAGGGTGACGCGTGCTCCCATCAGCCGGCATTTCCTAAACATGGTGGGAGGCTGAACCTTCCCTCCTGAGGTGAAAATTTGATGCTTTTGTCTTCCCCTGCAGTCTGTCATCCTGTAGCACTTGTGATGTTGAAAGCCGGGGTGGGAATTTTAACTTTTCCTGTATGTGCATTTATGAACTACGAAAGAAATTAAAATTGGCATTTCTGTGCCATTGGCTGGGGGCCATAAGTTGGATGAATGGAACCCTCATTTATAACAGCATCTGTGAAAGGAGCCAATATGAAAGCTCATAAGCTGTTTCCGTCCCCTTTTGATAGTGGCAGAACAACAAAGAAAGAGCAACTGATGTTCTCACATTAAACATTTCGTTCAATATTTAAACGTCAAGGCCTAAATTTTTAACATGGTGCAGAAAGCTTCAGCTGTGTGCCTCCCGTGAAAGCTAATAGCAGGCGTGGAGCTAAATTCTGCCACACCACATTTAATATTTATCCCTAAAGGCTGCTTCTGCTGCTGAAGAGATTCGAGCACATTGCACTTGCTAAGGCTTTCGGAGGCATTCCAATATCGCCTAGCTAATTATGCTGCTTGCAAAGAGCATATTAACTTTCTGCCTTGCAGTGCATACGGGGGGGAAAAAGTAAAACAGTTGTGCCAGGCTGCAGGCAACAAAAGAAGTTTGTAATTTTTAAAGGAAAATCAGAGATTTTAGTTAATCAATCCAGCCTAAATAGTTTAATATACTAATCCTACAGGACTAGATGAAAGATAAAAGAAGAACAAACAGAGCCATATATTTAGTATCCTGTATTTTTACATCTTGGCTGCAAAACATGTTTCTATTTATATTCTCCTTTATTTAAGCTCCTCTTTGTGCCTGTACAACTTCAGTGCTCAGATTTTCATCAAAGCTCTGAAGAGGCAATGGCACATACTTGTTCTATGCCAGATCGTTTGAGTCAGTTTTACAACATGCTCCTTGGTTCCCACTCTCCTCTGGGGAAAGCTGTGCCAGTTTTATATTCAACATGACGTACTTTTCCTTCCCACTTCCTGAACTGTGCAACTCACTTGGAGGAGGAAAATCTGTACCCATTGCCATCCCCCAGACTGCTGGGACAGAGAGAAAGACGGATCTTCGTGGTGGCTCTCCAGTCTGTGATGCAGTGCTGGCCATGGACCATTAGTTTGAGGATGCAGAGGAACACAGAGCAAGATGAAGAATTGCCCCAGTGGGGTTATGGAGTAAGCGGGAGGTTAGAAGAGGAGGTTTGCTGTTGCACCAGTATGAAGTCGGTGGGTTCTTCCACATTTTCTTTTAGCTTACAGGTACACTGTGTGAGAAGTGTGGCTGTAGCACTGGCTGTGCTTTTCTTCCCCAAACTGCTGAATGAATAACTTCCACGGTGATAGGATCCTTACCTGGGCACACCTCAGGCCTAAGCTCACTGTATGGACTGGTTGTGAGTCTGGTCTTGAAGCTGCATTCAGCAGTGCAGGCATAGCCTGTTTTCCTTATATTGTGAAAGATCCCATGTGAAGCCTAGCCTAGCTTTTGTCTCCTTGGAAGTAACTCATCAGAGTTACCTTGATTCAAACAATTCTTGGCCTGTGCTGTTAAGACCAGTCCCCGAAGTAATCAGATGGCATTTGCAGCTTCTTGAAGAAACCTTTATAGGGCTACAGCTCATTAGTGAGATGTATCAATTAAAAGAGTATATGGAGTATTATCTAGTAACTAGCTGAGCTAGTGATCTATCAGTTAAGAGATTTCAGGAGTTACAAATTTCCATAATCTGATTGGGGTTATCTGTGGTTTGTTAAATGATGATTAATGGAAACCCTGAGATAGAGTTTATAAGTATGATGAATTTTCAGTATAACAATATAAAAGTAACAAACACTAAGGCATATGAGAAAGTGAGAGAGAGCGTTTAGTGGGGCTAATCACCACACAGTATTTAACCAGAATATTTCAAGGTACCAGAATATTTCAGGCTATAGTTACTTTTTTATCATTATAGTTATAATTTTTAAGACATATGAGGAAATGAACGTATGATTCCTATGTGACCCTAAAAAGTTAGTAATTTTGAACGTAAGTAAAATTTTTTCATAAATGTATTAGTAAGTTCTCCTGTTGAAGTGTTCAATCCACAACGCTGGAAAAATACTACAATTATAATGCCAGACACTGTGTGTTTTTCCCATGGAAGGGAGTCTGGGGGGCCTTGTCCCCCACTACAGAGTGGGTACACGATCCTAAGGTGGGAAGAGGAGGGCCGATCTCACATGCAGTTTCCAGGAGAAGACTTCTTGTCTTTCCCCCAGCTTAATCTCTCCACACACTGGTTATGGTTCTGAGCCAGGTCAGCGTCTTCTTCATCTTTAGGTGGAGCCAAGAGACCACTAAGACTTACCGCTAATCTTGCAGTCTGACTCTGTTATGTATAGAATCTGATAAAATAATAATATCATTATCTTCAGCAGCAGTGCTTGCAGCAATGAATCAAGAGGGGTATGAGCTGCAGTCTGCTGCTACGGTAGAGACTTGATACGGGATCTATCAAATAATGAATAAAAAGTAGTGAAAACCAGATTATACCTCTGCGGCTGCAATTTTTCAATCACAGATTATAACTGCAATGCACTTCATTTCATTTTGCATATGGTCTTCCTTATACGCTCCCCTTAGCAACTGGCAGTATGAATATGTGCTGATTTTGGCTGGAGTAGAACTAATTCTCTTCATAGTAGTTAGTATGGGGCTATGTTTTGGATTTGTGCTGGAAACAGCGTTAATAATGCAGAGATGTTTTCATTATTGCTGAGCAGTGCTTACACAGAGTCAAGGTCTTTTCTGCTCCTTATACTGCCCCGTCAGCGAGCAGGCTGGGGGTGTACAAGAAGATGGGAGGGGACACAGCCGGGACAGCTGACCCCAAGTGACCAAAGGGATATTCTGTGCCATATGATGTCGTGCGCAGTATATAAAGCTGGGGGAAACAGAAGGAAGGGAGGGACATTCGAGTGATGGAGTTTGTCTTCCCAAGTAACCGTTAGGTGTGATGGAGCCCTGCTTTCCTGAACACCTGCCTGCCGATGGGAAGCAGTAAATGAATTCCTTGTTTTGCTTTGCTTGCGTGCACGGCATTTGCTTTACTTATTAAACTGTCTTTATCTCAACCCATGAGTTTTCTCACCTTTACTCTTCTGATTCTCTCCCCCATCCCACCGGGGGGGGGGAACGAGCTACTGTCTGTGTGGTGCTTAGTTGGTGGCTGGGGTTAAAGCATGATGGAACAGGATAGAGCCCTATATATCCTACTGTGTTAGAGCTTTACCATGCATTTGCAGGCACATTTGTGATCTGTGAGAGCACCGCTTTGTTTTGGGACAACACAATGAACAGTACTCCTGCAAAACCTTTCAGGAACCTGCAGGAAGGTAGCAGAGGGTGCGCTGCTGTGGAGGAGAGGCTAGCTGGAGCTGTGACACTTTTATGGGCGATGTTGCCAAACTTTCATTGTTCTGCAGTTGCTTCCCTACAATGACCAAAGGCTGAGGAATTACAATGGCAGTGAAAGAAAAAACAAACCACACACAGACTGCCTCTGAAAAAATGTATGTGTGAAACTGGAGAGCAAAATCCCCCTCTAAACCCATTCCTAAATTATTTATTGGAATTTTAATTGCTGTGGTTGGATTGAGTCTTCTGGCTCAGCCATATGCACTGAAGGTTGTTCACTGCACCCCCTCAAAATGGCTCTGAGGAAGTTGTCATATTACATTGCAATTCCTCCTTTGCTCCTTCCTGTCTTGGTCTGCACAGGAAATAAGATGTCATGTTCCTTTCTGGCATGCAGCATTTCACAGGGGTAGAAAATCACTATCAAGTCGAAAAATGTGTTCTTTTTGATCTCACAAGTCACAAAAATAACCACACAAAGTGAGGTTCCTTCTAGTCTCGTGAAGTCAGAATTGAAAGTAACTTTAAAAGATCTAATATAGTGATATGCAGCTAAAATGTTCTTTTTCTTTATTGCTTATTATTTTATATTTATATACTTATATTACTTATTCTTATACTTTATTACTTTCACCTAAAATCAATCACATAACCAATCAGTCACCCTTGAGAATAATGTCATAATTTCCTCCACAAGTTGAAAAGGTGTTACCTATCTGAGAAAGTGCTCTGAAAAAAAGCAACCAGAATCTGGAAGGATAACAGAAAGTTAGATGGATTGTTACTCTTAAACCAGGTTTTAATTTATAAGATAATGAGTTCTGCAAACCAGAAGTGATATCCACATAAGGTAGGTAAGCCATCAAACACGAGGGAAGAAACAGCCATGACATACGATGAAGGGCTATTGACAAAAAGTAGAACATCAGCCAGAGTTAGCAGCAAAGATTAGGAAAACCTCTAGTTGCAGTATCTTCTCTTAAGTCTGCTGATTGCAGATGTGGAAAATTATATCAGGGAGGCAATGAACAATTCAACCCTTAAAGGAATAAGAAAACTGTAAATTTTAAAGCTAATTTAGTCACAGACCTGGTGAAAGTTCATTCCTTGGGCTCTGTAACTGCCTTACACGATTCACTGTCTATTTTAAACCCAATTCATTTATTTGTATTTGTTTTACATGAGTTGTTAACAATAAATCATCATAACTTTCATCTACAACAATAGAAGTGGTACCCCTGCAATCACCTGCTGGAATTGTCATCCAATTTTAACTTTTTTTTCACTGAAGGTAGTTGCAATGACTACAGTAACCTGTTATTATTGCCACCAAGTGTAAATATGTTAAGGTACTTGTCTATCTGTATATCACTGCAGAAAAATCACAAAAATACTGGGCTGGAAGGACCTTGGTACTAAAATAAGAGCAAGCGTATCCAGACTGCCCCTGGCAGGCAGTACTGTAGGAGCAAACAGAGAATGTGGGCAAAGCTGTGATGGATATAATGGCAGAAGGTAAGCTGTTGCTCTAGTGAGGGGTTAAACTTTGACCATCTCATGGGAAACACATTTTTTGCCCAACCAGGACTCAAAAACTCCATGGAAGGAAGGTCCATGGCCTTCTGCAGGTATCTTCTTCCCATGCTGCACTACCTATGCTGTGAAAGGGTTTTCCTCAGATTTAACCAGGTTTCCCATGCTGGAAATTAAACTCAAGATTTCATGTAGGAGCATGTGGAAAACAGAATTAGGAACACTGTTAGCAAACAGCTGATCACAATTCCTTCTAGTATCAAGTCATCTGCTCTTGTTCCTTCCCACTCTTTCTTTTTTTTCTCCACTTCTGTTCCTTCAGCACTGATCTTTTCTTTTAAGGACTTAACACAGCAATTCCTGAAAAATATTCTCAGAGGCCATATTTTACAGAGCGTTTATCTTTTTTGTTTCTCTCCTCTAGACTCTCACTGGCATCTCTGATCTCAGTTCTGTAACTGATGCTCCAGTCACGTGAAGACTAGCAGAGTGTTGATGTCCCGCAGTTTACACACATCACACCTGTTCATTCCTCATGGAAGGGAATTTTTTTTTTTTTGACAGCAGTAGCAAACGCTGCCCTGATGTGGGTTCCAAAGCCTATTTTTGTCATGTTATCACTAAGCCTGTTGATCTTCATGTTGTATTTGCATGTCTTCTTTCTCCTTCAGAAATGCAATGTGACACATCTGTTTACTGAACTTCAGCTAACGTATAAAAAGACCATGTATGCTCTGTCCCTTATCTAAAGTGCTTTTACAAGTGCATGCCATTTCAACAGCCAAGCTGTTAATGAGAATCCTAGCTAGGCCAGCGCAGAAGAGACCCTTTTAAACCTCCACGTGAAACGCTGATTCTACATTATAGCCAGCTAATGATACGAAACTTTACAAGGCAGTTACCAACGGATTGTTCAGACACTTTAAGGTGGATTAATAGAGACTATATTCCATTTGTTTATGAGAACATCATGTGAGAAAGTTTCAAATTACTTCCTAATTCTCACACGTCACCCTTCTGTGTGCTCTTCTTTGGTGCTAATTCAGCTGACCATCTATGTAGCTGGTAGAAGAGTAAGTCCTTTGCTAACTCCAGCACTTAGCCCGCTCCAGTTGTTTGCAATGGCCATCTGGCAGGTTCATTTCCCATGGCAATGCAAAAACTTCTTCCCTTTTTCTTAAAGTTTTATTGCTCATTGTTCCTTAGCTTGTGTAAAATGATTTAGCTCAGTAATTATATTCATTTTATATGCCCTTTTATTGCGTTTGAGGCATCATTAGCCAAGTAGATCTAGTGAATTGCTTCCAAAATTTAATCTCATAAATTTCACTTTGCATAAAATATGGCTTTACATTAGGTTTTCAAGGTGTGCATCTTCTGGATAAAACAACCATTTCTTCGTAACAAAGACATTTGTGTACTATGAGCAGATACACATCTGTATGTGATGTCTGAGGAGAGGTTCTAATATGATGTTGCATAAGGCGTTGCCTTCATAAATTAATGAGAGGAAAACTTAATCTGTTTCATCTGAAGATGTAGGAATGTCAGTCACAGTTATCTTGATTAGATGGCAAGAAGTATAATTGCTGTTCAAGTGAAATCTCGTCATTGATTGCTGACTATGTAATTGCGAGGGGTTGATAAAACACCCTGGCAACACGGACGTTAATGCTATGCAGTTTGTCCAGGATTTTAAAGAAGGTGTAGGTATATGGTTGGTAAATAATGGTATTGAAGCAAAGTATTCAGTTCTTTGTCATGCTGCACTTCTAGGCTCATATCCAAGGTAATTGAAACGTTATTAAAAGACAAATTTGTAAATTCCACTCTGTGTGGGCTGAGGAAGCAATCACATTAATTGCTTTGGAAGGATTGGATCTTGGACCTTTCCTCTTTGCGTAGGTCAAAACTGACATTGTAAAGGTCAGAGGGAGCTTTCCATTGCCCAGAGCTGTAGAATATGTACCTGAGGCTGATCCTGTGAGTAAGGCAACATCTCAGGCCTCAGGTCAGTTATGACTTTTAACACATTCTCTGTGATCTTTCTCAAATTAGACTTTTCATACATTAGCACTCCTAAAGTAATACAGATATAACACTTCTGTTTACAGTAAAGCTGCTGCATGGCCTCAAAAGGACAGAATTTAAAGGAGACTAAGCTCATTTGGGGGTTCATATCCTGCTGTTAATGAAGAAACTCCCCTGGCTTTGCAAGCTGAAGTTTCCTTCTAACATACCTGTACAGGTTATTTCCCTTGCTAAGGGTTTGACAGACACCACAAACTAAAATCTTTCCATCCCTAGGGGTGACCTGATTAACTTTAGTTTGAGAAGCAGGATATTTTTAAACCTCTTTTTACACCGCTTCTTGTCAGAGGTGACAATTCATTATGATAATGAAGGATAATAGAGAGGAACTTTTTTCCAGCAGCCATGAGAGATCATCTTTAATTCTCTGTATAGTATCCTTATGAAAAACCTGAGTTTTGCTTGAATGATAGACATCATATTAATAACAATGATAAAAAGGGAGTTTCTGAAGAGAAGTACATTAATATCAGCTTCAACATTAGCTGAAGAATTAAACAAACAATTTGCTTGGTGAAAAGCAAAGCAGGAAGATAATGAGTCATCAGGCCTTGAAAAATAAAAGCATAGTAGGATTTTATCATTACATTTTATTGAAGCCATTAAAGAGTGAGGGGAGGTAGAATGAGTTTGGAAGATCTTGTGTATGGACACTAAGTACTGAAATGCCGCCCCAGCGCTCCCTGCAAAGGATGGAGCCAGACCTCTGACCTTGCAGTGCTCCTTGCATGACAGAGCTGACCTCCTCTCCAGGATCCTAGTTCAGCTTTACATTACATTACCAGCAACTTTGTATGACACCCACTGCCCTCAAATTCCAGGATGGAGGTACCTATAGAGGGATTTATCTTACTTAGTTTCAGGTGTTTTTAATATAGGCTCCTATATGGGATCACAGGATCCCTTTATAATCAGTGGAGATCTGTTCAGTCGTGTCAACAGAGCGTGGGGCGTGATTTGTCTCACTGCAAAGTTAGGTGCCCACGTTTGACCAGATGAGTCACAACTCCACTGACATTGGCTACAAGGGCACTTAGCTGGTCAAGGTAGATGCCAACAGTCGGGATGAATTCCTTCTTGGGTCTGGTTTGCAAGGTGCCAGTCCGTGACTGAGCAGGCAGATACACTGTGGACCAAACTCTGTTCTTAGTACTTCACTGTCCTATCCCATAGTTTTTCGTGACCGCTTACCCCATGACATCAGTTACAGCTCTGGAGATTCAGTGTTTTGACACAGTGGACCTGCGTCATCGTACACATGGGTTGACATAGAAATAAACCATGCCCAGAAGTCTTCAAATAGAGTTAATTTCAACAGGTTGCTTGTGGGATTAAAACCTCTCAGAGCCAGTTACTACCAATGCTGCAGTTTGTGTTGAATTTACCAATGTTAAACATTAATCACAATCTCTTTGTAGCTGGTTGGGGGCTAGTCACACTGCAGAAAGGCTCCAGCTGGTTTTAATGAGATAGGAGAGAGGCCTTTAGTTAGACATTAAGTGTGACACTCTGCAATGAGCTGACAGGAGAGTCATGGTTTATATCCCTGCCATGGGAAGCCTTCTGTTACAATAAAAATGAGTCCTCTTCAGGGACTGTCAATCAGTGGTGTATCTCTCTAGACAATGCCTGTTTTACCAGTTCTGTAAAATACACATCCTTAGTGCGTTAGTTCAGATCTCGATAGAAAGTCTTCCTAGAGTTGAGGTGCACAAATGGGAGCTTGTGTGTGGAGACATCTAAGAAAGATGTCTGAAGAAGTATATGCAAGTTTTTGCAGAAACTTCTCTCACTTTAAAGAGGAGATACTTACAGTCTTTGTGCAAGGCTGGATGAGTTCTCTGTGAATATCTGTTAAGGGCTATTTCTGAGCAGATGACAATGTATGTCTGAAATATTTTTAGGAAAGCACTATTTTTACTAATGTTTCCTATGCAACAACAAAGAGTAAAATATAACTCATCAACCGTGTGAGAAGAAGTCACTGTTTAGTAGTTCAGAAGCATTTCCTGGATGCGAAATGGCCGTTTAAATATCCTTAACTTTTGAATTTGACCAGTGGTTCATTCTTCCTGTAAACTTATGTCTCAAGGCAGTGATTTCAATGTTAATTACATTCTCTCCTAATTAAAGCAGGTGGTTGAATTAGGGGTCTATTACACAGATCATTTCCTGTTCTAAGACTGGTAAATGTATAATTGTGTTGCTGTTCTTCAAGCCATCTAACCACAGGTTTGGAACACTTTTTTCCACTCACAGAGCTGGGCAAATATCTGTGCAGCCTCCTATTGCTGTGAATAAATACTTTCTCTGCTATCTGAAAATCTAAATCTGTCACAGCCTAAATTTCCTTAAGCATAAAACCAATTAAATGCATAGAAGGATATCTCCCAAAACTAATTAGCCCTTTTTAGCCTCCTCAGGGCAGAGACATCTGCCAGGTCTTTGCAGCCCTTGTGGCTCAGGTAGTGCAGACATCAGCTAGAAAGCAATAGTTTTGAATCTACACTCACTTTTTCATAATGGACTGACGCCGAGGTATCCTGGCCTCATGCAACGTTGAGTGAAGTTCTGGGGAGAACCGAATCCCAGAGGCACCTGAGGCAAGCAAGCACCTTGAGCAGTTCAGCTGCTGAGGCACGAGCGCTCAGGTCCTCAGGTGTGCTGCACTTCTGAGCACCATGGATCATCCATCAACCACCTAAAGGTCACGGGATCTTCTGCAGCATCCCAGCTGTAGAAAAAGAGCCATTGTGCTATTTTGCCAAATAGCGCCTCTCAGAGTAATGACTGCCTTCAGTTCCCGTGCGCTCCGTGCCCAGCTGCAGGGTCCAACTGCCCCATCAGGTATCATGAAAGAGCCTCTTTTTTCTTCTCACCTCTCTTGAGCTGAGACACGGTCTGAATGACAAAGAGATACATTCATTCAGGTGAACACCACCATAACTTGAAAAGCATCAGACAATTGGGATAGCTCTGAAAATCTAGAGAAAAGTGCTCAGAAGATGAAGGGAAAATGATCCTGGCAATTACTGTTCCTTAAACTGCGAATAAAGTGATGAGAATGTCCTGAAATGAAAAAATCACTGACATTGTGTGCAAAAAAGCATGGGATATATTTTGAAGACTTGACATTTGACAGAATACACTGCAAAGGTTTGCCCTTTGCAGCTCGCCTTAAACATCAGGATCTAGATGGATGAATGAAATGGGAGAGTCCACTTTGGATTTCAAGGAGATTGTGAAGGGTGTGTGAATAAATCTTACCCAAAGCATTAATTCAAAATGTGTTTGCAGGCAAGTTGGCTAAAAACCATTGAAGCTGCAGCATTTTTGAAGACGTGGCTGATGGGTTACCATTAGAGTCAATCTTGTTTAACATCCATGTTAATGGTCTAAGAAGGCTGAGCAGGCTGCTTGTTAATGGGATTCTTAAACTATTAAATTGAAGGGAAATGTGAACACCAGGCAGGAGAAAGTAATAACAATAAAAGGACACAAAGCTGCTAGCAAATAACAAAATGATGTTCGGTTTAGAGGGAAAGAAGCAAAATGATCCAGTGAAAATGATTTTTCTTTTAGGCAGTGGGTAAAGGAATATTAAAAATTAATGGTTCTGAATAAAATGTAGAAAGAGAAATATATGTGTGGGACTGTTATAGGTAGAGCTGACAGTGTTTGGATCAGGAGGACGACCCAGATGCTTTCTTCCTTTCTGTCCTATTTTCTAGGATTCTGCAAGTTTTCAACAAGCTACTACTGAAACTTTTGATCTGCATAAACAAAAGGAGCAAAACAAAGTGATCATTTAACTGAGAGGTGTCACTCTTATCTATATATCCAGAGCGTCATTGTACATACGGCTGTGCATTCAAAACGGTGAAAATTCAAAGAACAAAAAGTAAGGCATTTGGGAAAATGGAGAAATTGAATAAAAAAGGAAATGATTAGATGCGAAATTAATCTAGCTAAATAAGGTCTTGTAACCAGGGCTGGGTGGAGCTGCAGAGCAAGTGAGCAAGAGCTGCTTTTCCATGCCGTGGCACCGTGGCTCAGCTGTGGCATTTCAGACGTCTCAGGTCTCCCAAACATGGTGAGCAGATGAGAGATGGGGTGGGTGGGGGACCTGCACCTTTCATGAACAGCAACTGAAGCCTGGATGGGATACCTTGGGGAACCAAAAATGGCATTATAGGTATTTGTATTGCTCCCAGAGTATTTGGGGACTAAATAAAATGGGACATCACTTCCTGTCTTCCTTGGTAGGTAGTCTTTCTCAACACAAAGCAGCATCTTTATTTGTAGATGCAGGACAGGGACTTTTTATCTCCCTTCATTTTGGATGCTCTGCAGGGGACTTCCCACTTGTCTGTGGGGCAGAGAAAACTGTGACATGCAGAGACTGCACCCTCTAACAAAGCTGTTTGGTTATGTGCATGTGGCTTGTAACCCTGCAGGCTGCTGTCCTGCCATCACAGGCAACTGCAATCCCATCCCGTCAGCAGCTGAGACACAGCTCAAAGGCAAGTCTGTTGATTAGAAACCTCCCAGGTCAATCTCAGATGAATAGATGAGGTTCTCCTTGGGGTGTTACTGAGCTGTTTTTCTCTGAACATTTCCAAATCTCATCAGACCTGACTAACACCACCCCAGCAGGACATAAACTAAGGAGTGGCTTGTGAAGGTAAAGACTCCTTCTTATCCTGGAGCCTACAGCTCTGTGCAGAGATGACCAACTCAGCCTCTTCTTGCAGTGACACCTCTTTTTCACCACCACGTGGGCTTAGGGAGGTCTCCTAGGAGAAGCTCCCCCTGATATTTGGTCTGGGCTTACACTGTGGGACACAGCAGAAACATTTCTGGGGAAAGCTGCTGAACAGTGATGATGTCATCTTAAAGCACTGGTAAAATAGCTCAGGAGCAAGGAGCAGAAGACTGAGGTCCTTGTAGTAGAGTGCATCAAGTTATTCCAGCCTATGGTGGATGGAGGAGTTTGCAAACATGAGAATCTCCCTGGACATGGTCACCCAGGAAACAGTTTGTTTATGGCTTGTTCTTGAAACTGAGAACTGGTGTAGCCATGTAGCAGATGTGGAGTGGGTAGGTGTCAGAAAAAGCTCACTCTGCTTTCTGGAGGGGCCTGGGCGTGAGTGGATGCACAGACAAGTCAGACAGGCCTGGGGTTGGTGTTGCATCCAATGTCTTTTTCTGTGAGCATGGGCAGCCCCTTCTCGAAAGCAGTAGCCATAAACAGCAGAGACACTTTACTGTGCTCTCAGACCGAGTCTCATCCATCACTCCAAACCTACTCCTGCTCCTGATTTTTCTCCTTGACTTAATTTCTCTATTTGGCTGTTTCTTCCCTACAAAACCTCACATGCCAAGACAAACACCACCACCACAAAAGTAGAAGGCACCAGAGCTGCCTCCCTTCACACCTCCTATACCCACCCCAAGCTTGTGCCAGTCCTTTCCTCTTAATCTGAGAATTTTGGAACTGGGATTATCCTATACTCTGTGTTCTACTCCATGGATAGCACACAAAAGGTATAGCTTACAAATGTACAAAAGTAAAAGGTCCTTGATCTTTGTTGGTGCTTGTATAAGATAATAAATGTATTTAATGAAAGAAAAATATATGCTTCCCTATTCCCAAGAGGAACAAAAATAAGAAGTTTTTGAAACATGAAAGTAACTAAGAGAAAATCATAGTGACGCTTCTAGCCATAACATAGTACAATGTGATTCCGCAATTAATTAGATTTTGACTGATTCTGCTGCCGGGGGTGGGGGGGGTGGTGGTGGTGTGGGGAAAAAGAAAGAAGCAAAGCAAAGTAAAGGCCTGGAAGTGAGATGCATTATTTTCTGCAATGAATAAGTGTATTGTTAGTGTTTCCAGACAAAATAATGTGGTGAATTCACAAAGTATGAATAAACAGGGCTGTCATTACAGCTTGGCAACCAGGACTCTTCCATGTGTCCCTGAATTGCTACAGAACTGAATGTGTTGGTCATTACTGAAAATCAACAGGTCAGATACTAATTGACTTCACTGCCTTTTCTCGTCATTTATGCTGTATGTTGTGGCTGTTAAATGTTACTGTGGGGCCAGTGAGTGGAAAACTGTGATTTGACATTGAGTTCACCCATTTAGCCAGATTCTGTCTGAGGACACAAAAAAAACGATTGCAGAAAATTAGGACCTGAAGGTGTTGGTTTGTTTTTAATGCTCGGAGCATGAGATTGGTTAGGTTGTTCCTTAAATTAGACATGAGAAAAATGATGACTTATGGGCTAGAATTTCTGCAGGTGTTAATTAACGTAACATCAGTCGATGCAACACAGCTATATCAATTTGCACCACCTGGTGATTTACAGAAATTTACATTGGCTTAGAACAGCATCCTGATTCCCTTTGCACACCTTCCCCACATGTCAATGCAATACGTATTTTTGCTCTTCCTGTTTGGACTGTTTGTTAATGAGATATGTGACAGGCAGTACATTAATTTATTGAAGTCACACTGATTTAAACAAAACAGTAATTACTGTAGCAAATTACTGGTGATAACATTTGCCTGGCTCTATCATAAGGTAGTGCTGTCTTTTACTGTGTGCTCTTACCTGGTCAGAGGAGGTGAAGAGAGCTTGGAGTTCACATGAGTGGAGAGCATCAGTGAGTTGCCCAACTACTTTGCACACTGAATAGCATTCATCACCCATAGAAAGGCACTCACAGCTAGTTATGCTAGACATTACATGAACAAATAGAGCTTTTTCTGGCCTCAGAGAATGCAAACATTATGCAGTGTGGTCAAGTGGGCAGAGTAATGGTCTCCAGTTCAAAGAATGGAGTTTTCTTGCCTGCTGCGTGACCTTGAATAAATTGATTTGCCTCTCTGTACCTTAGTTTTCTCATCTGTAGAACTGTGGCTCTGTTGCTGATCTCCATTGGAGAACATTTTGGGATAAACTGCTGAAAAGAACATCATAGTGATGCCTGCTTCATTATCTTTAACAGACCCTAGCTAGAAAACTTTAAATTTTAGTGCCAATCTTATAGTAGATGAATCCATTCCATTGCAGTGATTCACCCTCTTGAACTAAGGTCCTGGCATGCAACACTTTCCACTTTTGACAAGATATTTTCTATTGTTTCCTGCAAAACTAACAGGAAAGTAACTGTTCCACATCGCTCCAGCATCATGAATGAGTTGCTTGTTAACTAACTTTCACAGTCCATCTGCCACATGTCCTCTTCTAGGATATGTGGTCTCCCTCTTTAAACTTTTTTTAAGTAAAATTCAGTGAATTTACACAAAGAATGCTTTTTGTTTCTCTGAATGATCACAGAATCATGAACACAAAACATTTGTAGTTGTCCTGGATTATGGAGTTCACATATATTAAAAACTGAGATGCAGCACAGTCCAACAGGAAGACCTCCTCTGAAAACAGCAGGGTGCTGATGGGGATCTTTGAAAACGTTTCCTCAGGTGAACTCACTATGTTTCAAAATGTCAACATTATCTATAAAAATCTAATATTTGGGCTTACTTCAGCAATCACTGTGAAGTACCCCAAAGAATGCACTGGTTTCATCAATAAATCTTCTCGGAGGTGGTGTAATCCCCCAAATCCATCTCCCTTAGGGTTGACATTTGGTGTACCCAAGGCACCCCCAAACAACTAACCTGGCCTGCTTGTACGTGCCACCTTCGCCCAAAGAGACATCTGAAAGGAGTCTGGGGTGGATTTACAGGAGAGTACTCCTCCTTCTGCTTGGGTTAATGACCACTCCAAAGCTTTCGTTTGGTTTTGCTGTGAGGCTAATGACAGGCTATGCCCAGGGAAAGAGAGACTTGGTGCATCTTGCTGAAAACTCCTGGGAAAAGCTTAGGGTAGTATGAACTGCCTGAGTTTTGGAAATGTCAGCTACTTCTAAAGGGCATAAATATCTGTCTGTTTTTTATGGGATTCAACCTTTGTCTTCCTGAAGAGATAAATTTTAACTGGAGAGGAAAAGAGAGGTGGAAATAATTCCGAGATAACATGTTTAAAGTGTCTCAGCTGATGCTGCTTTCAGTGCCTTGTTGAGAGACCGTGTCTCACTGCAAAGCTGTATTTACAGGGCCCTGCACTCCCACAGGCTTTTACAGCACTGTTTTACTGGGATGACATAAAGACCATCAGGCCTCACAGGTTTATGTCACGTACTCTGTGGATATTTTCCTTGACAGTGAAGCAAGCTGGAAGCAGCCTTGGCTGCAGCTCATCCAGAGATGATTGCATTATCTGCTCTGGGCCACCCTCTATTGGATAATAACATTTGGTTACTCATAAATAAAGATCACATGGCACCATTATTCAGAAATTAAAGATGTTAATAAACCAGTACTGTGAAAGGGAACCTACTATGGCTATAAAACATTCAGGTCAATTCTTATGATTTACCACCATGAAATTATAGTGCATGTTCATGATGCCACTGGGAGAAAAAACCCTTAAATTGCCTGTGACTTTTGTCATTTGTACCAACTTGAGCAATCCTTACAGGATCTAGCTTATGACTATTCTGGGGTTTTTTGAGGATTTTCTGTTCTTTCCCTGTTTTGGATAAGAAGACTGCATGGAGAATCATACAATGTACTTTTTATTACCATAATTGTATCTGTGCAAACGAAAAATATTTCCCTCAAAATAAACAAGGACTTGTGTAATCTTCAGCATTCATCAGCTCAAGCAGTTCCATAAACAAGTAAACCCAAGAATGATCTTTCTTCAGCTCTTTTTTAGGGTTAAAGCTGCATAACCCCAAAGAATACATCTCCTCTTGGAAAATCTTGGATAACAATGTACTTGCAGAGGTGAAAGTCACCTATAATGTGAGGTGCACACACAGCGCAAGTACCACTGAGATCCTCAGAACCGATGGGCTGCAAACTTGTCTTGTGACCTGCGTTTCCAGATAAACGTGTGGCGCTCAAATGCAATGAAGGTTTTTGAGATCACGCTTCAGCCTCATTGGGAACTTGTGAGCATTTAATGGCTTCATCATATATTGGCTTTTCACATCAGCATTTTCATATTTAATGGAATGCAAAATTTCACTGTTAATCTTGTCTGAATCTTTGTTTTCAAAATCTAGTATGGGACTAGTCTCTGAAGAACAAGATGGGCTTCATAGCTAATCCAAGAACATTTTATTTCTCTGTCCAAGAAGTCATTGCAGTAAGAATGAGAATTCTGCTTGAGCTGCATTAAGTAAACTCCCACATATATAGTAGTTTCTCTATACATGCATATATATGTGTACATACGTATGTATATATTTACATAATACCTGTGTATACAGTATACATAGGTATATACTGTATTCATGCATATATGTATATTCCCCTCCAGCTCATTCAAGGAAAAACTGTTTCATGCTGGTTTCAGCTGGCCTGAACGATGTTGTTTTGCGATGTGGATATTTTACATTTGAGGTGTTTTATCATACAGAGAATGGCACTTAAAGAAAACCTCCTCTCGTGAAGAAACTGTATGAAATAAAACAAATTTCTTTCACGGAGATCTATCTCCAGTCTACGTGAATTTAGGTCGGGATACCTTTTGGTGAATGAAGCATTTTATTTTTGTTCTGAGGGGACGCTGTGTCTATTATCCCACAAGAGGGCAGCAAAGGAAAATGGTTGCCAAAACACAAGCCAAAAACATTCAAGGACATTTAAGCATTTAAGTTTCCTACTGTGTTTAATAAGATACTGAAAATACCATTGTGTGGGAACTAGGAGAGCTTGTAAAAAGCCACCTGGTGAGAGAAAGAGAGATTTATTATTTTTTTTTTCAAATGCTCTCCAAGCTTCCCAATGTATTGAGAGCTTAATGAAGTTACTTGCTATTACCTTCAAATACGCTCCCCGGTCATGTGATAATAGCACAGCAGCTAAGCAAGGTCTCCTGGGCTTCAGCATCCTCATCGCTAGTGCTAATTGCTCTGTTCTCACAGAATGTAAGTGCTTTCACCCAAATCTCTTCCTCCCTTTCTAAACCACTCTTTACCTGAGGAAGCACTGACAAAAAAAGGGAGGGTTACACTTGAACAACCTGGTGACAAAAAAAGCATCTCACTTTTGGCTGTTTTATCCCAAGATTCCGCCTAAGTAATAAAGAAATCTTGACTGGGGAGGGGGGGGTGTTGTCCGGCAGCCTTAGCTAGAGGTGTTCGAGCAGGAGCCAGGGTGTTACAGCTGGTTCGAGTTGCTGGGGGAGCGTCTGTGTGCCACAGCGGCTGTGCTGAATGCAAATAGAGATTTAGTCAAAGAAGTGGTTCTTTGCCGCATCCTACATTTTCATTCATGCGTTCTGCAATCCTGCAGGCAATCAGGGCACCAGCATGTTAATTACCTTTAAAATATACAGGAGACTTTTCCCCACTTTGAATGTTTCAGCTTCTACATAAATGACAAACAGAAGGCAGAGGAAAAAAAAAAAACTCACATAGGAAAGTGAAGCCATTTCCAAGGGCTGTATTAGAGCTTGACTGTGGAGCCAAATTTTGGCCATTCTGTTGCCTCGGGATGGTGGTGTTTGCTGCTGCCGCTGCTGCCGTATTGTACCCAACAGAAAGTGTGCTCTGGGTGACACCAGAACACGAGTAAGAGGGACCACACAGGGACAGGTTTGTTTATTCAAAGCAGGATCCCACTCCCTGCTGGTTGCTTCCAATGAATGTGGTCGAATGAGACGTGAAATGCAGCACGCCACAAGTGTACATTGCAATTTAGCATTACAGTTTAGCTGAGGCTGAGGCTGCAGATAAACCGTTGCTTTAAATGATGCCCAAGAGCTATTGGGTCTGGGTGTAAGACCTGGGCATCCCTCCACTGTGTGCCTGATTGCCAGAAAAGAAACCTAAGCATCTGCCCCAGGGGAGGCACCAACATGCTCCAACCCTCCAACCTGCTGCTCAGATGGAGAAGTGGACCGTGTCCCCACTGCCGTCTGTGGTAGATGTGGCCGTACGGAGCCAATGTCTTGACTGGGACTAAGGCAACTTTGGCTGTCTGGAAGGTCACCCTAAAGAAGGCTGTTACCTCTGTGTGCCTCTGTCCCCCCTTGTTTGCTACAAACTGGCCTATTTCTGATTTTGTGGTGACGCCTCACTCCTCAAACTGAAATCGGCAGTGATAACCACTGTGTCCTGTCTGCTGGTACTCCTAGACTGACACGGTTCAACACTCACGGCAGAAGTTCACACTTTGTGCACCGCTGTGAGCAGCAGGCTGGGTCCTGCCAGGGACGGGCTTACAGCTGTGCAAAAGTTTTCTCAGTACGTCTGCCCAGCACCGGGGCACCGTGTCTTTATGTGGGCTTTGTGTCATGCTTCTGCTATGGCTTGCTGGGATGGGATACATGGTCCTGTCCCTTCAGAGTTGCAAGAATCAAGCCTAAATCCATTGCAGGGCAGGAAAGGCCCTGGTCAAGCCCTGGTTAAAACCAAATGAGTAACACACATGGGGTACAACCATGCACTAGGTATAATGCTTTCAAGTAAGGGAAGATAAAATCTTTTCCATGTTAGATTAAACATCTGAAATAGTAAGTATCACTCAGCCCTCCAGAGCTCTAGCAGACAGATGGACTGGGAGCGTTTTTTAAGCCAATGTGCACCTCTCCAAGCAGAATGCCACTCTCCATTATTCTGAGCTGGAAGAATAATGAAAGAATCAATCAAATCCTCTAACAGTGACAGAAAACAGACAAAAATCCATATGAGTCTCTTTTGAGGCTGTAAGAGGATTAGACTCCTCAGGCAGGAACTCTTCCATAAGGGTTTGTTTATGGGGAGAAAGAAAAGTTTGACAGATGCGTATGGTCAGTTCAACAAAGCAGCCTGTAAAAACCTTGTAGGCTATCTGAAGTGACACAACCCTGTTTTTTAGGTCGGGATTAGGATCAAGGATCTGATTTTGACTCTGACATGAACAGGCCATGAAGCATCAAACAAATCCCTCTGGTACCTGGGGCTTTTAATTTCCTTCCCTATTCATCCTGTTTGTCTACTTTGGTTGCAAACTCTTCAAGACTGTCACTATAGACACACTTTCAGAAGTAGCTAGTGAAGTGATTAATACAACCTGAGACCCACTCAGGGAGTCTTGTGGAGTCCCACCATGCTAGATCTGTGTGCAGTGATGGAGATGAAGGGTACTAAGGAAGCCTCTCTCCCTTTGGCAGCGTCTTCTGGGGTGCCAGCACCTCACATGAGATTGTAGTAGTGCAAGAGCACTGCTGAATACTTGCTCTCACCCACAGTGTGACTGCACATGGCTCCGTGTCGGATAACATTTCCAGGGGCACTGAAGAGAGAACTAACTCCATTGACACCATATGGAGCGGAGTAAAGTGGGATTCCAACCTTGGCTAGAGACTGTACTACAAATCAATAAGAGTCTGGTGTAATATAAAGACAGGGTAGGATGAATTAGCCAGACAGCTTAGACCTTGCATTTTGTTCATGCAAGATGTTTTGGAGAATATAATGCATAGGGTAGACTTTTCCAGATTTTCTAGTACAATAACTCCAGTAGAAAGGCTTTTTAATATTAACCTTTCTCTTTAATGTTAGAAAGTGCTGGGTTATGCATTACACAAGGTGAAACTACTAAGCAAGTTTTATTTCTCGCAGGTGATTGAAATGACTTCCCAATGACTGATGCCATTCACAGACTTGGGCTGGGTCTCAGGCTATGTTCTCCTGATCAGAAACGATGGAGGTCCCAGAACTTCATGAGTCGCAATATGTCATGAAGGTTGTTTTAAACAGACAGACTTTACTTTGCAATGGCCAGAGGCTATCAGTAGGCACCCACTCAATGGCAACCGGTAACTTTGTAGGGAACAACAATTTGTCTGTGCAGCTGGAGCATGGCTGTGTTCACTACTGCAACATCTTGTGTAACGCATACGGAGACATGTACACGGGATAGCTGCAGTCCTACAAAGTTCAGGGCTTAATGAGGTCCAGCAGGGAGAATGGTGATGTCCTCAGTGTTAATGCTCACTGTTATTTTTGTTTAAGTCTTCATGGCACATCTGGCTGCTGTATAGGACAAAGGTACTAAAACAATCCCTGTCCCAGGCTGAAGGGAAACGCAGGAAATGCTGGGGATTGCCAGGAAGAAATCAAGTTAGAAAAGTTCTCCCTGTCCCCCTCCTTCTCATTTCAATTCATATCTATCTCATTCAAAGCACGATGATTTCTTATCAAAAGCACGCATTTCCCAATTGATATGCCAAACCTCTCTAGGTTAGTTTGGGCCCTACATCTGACCTGAAAAACTCAGAAATGTTATGTGACCATCTGGGAGGCTGATGTGATCTTTGAGCAAAGTCAGATGATTTCCATGCACTTTAATTTGCACTCTGAACTTTTTGCCTAACTATAAATACAGTAGCATTATGTTTTTGGGCATATCTGCCTTTGTTGTTCCAGGCAGAGGGTCTTAAGCATGAGAAGAGCATTTGATGCTTGTTTGTTAGAGGCCCATGTGAGTTAAGAGCTCCTTTTAAAACATGATGCACTGTAGAGGACCGAAAGCTGCTGACCTTTCTGCACATTAGCATTCTGTGCGGGTAAAAGAGTGAGTGCTATTTCAGGGTGTCACAGGAAAGCAAGAAAGAGGGAAAGTTGTTCGTAGGTACTTAAACAGTGATTACACAGTAAATAGATCTCTCAGAAAAGACTGGAAGCATTTCTAATGCTAGTGGTTTTCCCCTGCAAGCAGCATGACAGATTTTCAGATGAATTAGACTGTGATAGTCACCAGATGTGGTTGTTTTCTGGAGCCATTTTTAAGACAACCCCACAGAAATTCTCTGGGTTTTTTGTCAAGTTCCCTGCCTCCAACAGGAACTTGTATAGTCTCTTTTTTCTTCTCCCCACCCCCAACTTCTTAAAAGTGAGGTGAGACTTAGAAGTGTTTTGGTTTCATGGCACCTTGTTTCAGATATCCAGGTCTGAGACTGTGTTTGCCCATGTGCATGTTCTGCATGCGATTTTGCATTCTTTCTATTTCTGTACCTGTGGCTCTTTATAGCTTCTCTCATTTTGATCATGGGACCAGATGTCATACCAAAAGCAATGGAAGAATTTGCACTGAACTCTAACAAGGGTTCAGGTAATGCCAAGTGTGGGAATTTTCACCTGCTAAATTTGTTTTATAAGAATATATATACAAGTTTTTCAGCACCAGACTTGATGTGATGCAGCCAAATGCTGTAGCAAAGGTCAGGAAAGGTATCTGTTATCATCTGATTGCTCTGGAAAAAAAATCTTTTCAATTTTAACAGTCCCTAACATGCTTTGGCAAGCACAGTAATGAACATCACGCTCTTGAGGGCTTGAATCCAGCAGGAGTACAAGATTCAACACAAAGAGTGCCGAGACTAGTCCCTAGAGTGGACTTCCAATACCGGCATGATCATGATCATGATCATGAGCGAAAGTCAACAGCAAAGATCAGATTAGGAGGAAAATTCACAGGAATGTCTGAGATGCCAGTAGCCATTTTGTACTGTTTGGCTTGGGAAGAAGGGTCTCAGTTGAGCTGGTTGATGTTCCAGTAAAACTTTGAGCTTATTTATCCCTATGGATCTCGAATCCATCTCTCCATGACTGAAATTTGCATTGGAAGAGTAGAGGCCTGAACTGATTAAGGAGTCTTCAGATGCAACAGGGAGGAGTTAGGTTACTATGAATACTTGAAGAATTGCAATGTATGTACCACTGTGGAAAGTCTTTGCTGTCCCCCTGGTTGGGTTAGAAATTGCAGGGCTTTGTAGACAGACAGACTCCAGGTCAGAGATTAAAAGCAGAGTTAGAAATAAATGTTAATTTTGTGCTGGGCCACGAAACTCACTTATTTAGATTATCTAGCCCTAGGTACTTTCAGTGGAAAATAATAAAAAACCTTGGTCCGTGGACATACCTTGCAGAAGGACCGTGCCCAGGGGCAATGTCCACAGCTCTGTATATATTATCCCTGCATCTCCTTGTGGTGACATGATGAAGCGGCTACCTACACAAAAGCAGCTTCTGGCTGGCACGCAATGAGCAGGTTGGATTTACCTTGAGCAAGGCTACTCCCTGCTATGGGAGTCAAAATTAGTAACTTGGTCAGCTGTGTCGGCTTCATCTTTTTCATCTCTCGGGCCAATAGTTTCATCCTGCCTGCAGATGCAAAAAGATATTGCTCTGCCATTTGCACTTGTTTCAGGTTTTAAATGCTTTCTTCTTCTTTCAAACACTAAAAAGTGACCTTCTGCCTTAGAAATACAATCTTAAGTTTTCCAGGTAAGTGAATCTAATAAGAGATTCATGATTCCCCTGCAAGCTGTCACACCTTGAATCTTTTCACCCATCAAGACAGAGGAGAGAGGAGAGGTTGTAAGTAAAGCTGTGTCTCTAGTCTGCTGCAGCTTAAACCTCAAACTAGTTAGAAAACAAGCTCATTATATTTCAGAACATTTATTTGGACACTACACCACTGTCAACCCCCTGAGCTGTGCTTGCTGGTGTTTCCCATGAGTCATAATGATACCAGGACACCATTAATAGGTGTCCAGCAAAGTACTTTCCCATTGTCTTGAAGAAGCTGCTCCTCTGCCTCAAAAATATCATTTGAACCTGTTAGATGCATTACGAAAAGACTAAACATCAGAATCTGTGGGATAAGCTGCATAAAGACAACCAGCAGAAGGGAATCATGGTGCACGGCAATTCAGACACAATTATAGTTACGAATTCTATTTTTTTTAAACATAGCCTGAGGGGTTTAGGAGCATCCATCCATCTAGATGCTGTTGAAAATGCCTTCCCAAAATAACCCACTCATTTCATGCCCCATAAGCAGCATGATATGTCTTTAAGAAGTCTGCCCTGCCCTGAAACTATCCCTGGTATGAAATGGCTGGGTGGACCGAAAGCAGTTTTAAAAGGCTTGAAGTATGCTGGAAACTATGCTCCCTTCTCCTGAGGCACCAGAAAAGAGAACAGTGTGACTAGTATGTGCACTGTGGTGATACACTATTAATAATTCAAAGCAACAGAGGCTTTTATTCTGCCTTGCCATTGTTACTTTCCAGTACAAATCTCTCGCCTCTGTCATTTGGTGGGAACTGCTAATCCAAGTGAAATATTAGGACTTGACTTGTTCTCATCTTGGTGACAGAATTAGGTAATGGTGCATTTTGAGGAGGGAAGGGGAAAAATTCTTCTTGTCAGCCTTTGTGAGAAGTTTGAGAAATCCATCATGAATTACAAGTTGCAAATAAGTAATGGGGTTATTTGGAAGATACTTTCTGAGCATTTAACACACCTCTCTTCCTTCCCTGCACACAACTTCAGAGGAAGCTTTTATTTCCATTCTTCTTTTACTGCATCCCGTGTTTTCTATTCCGCATAGATTTTTCTGGCTGTGGAACAAAAGCCTCCAGAAGCCTTGTCAGGCTGGGTATCTTATGTACGTAACATCATATGCTTATATAAAAATGACAGGGAGACAGCATGATAAAAAAGTACTCTCGTAGCAAACTCTTCATCCATTTAACTCAAGGCTGTATTTTTAGTTACAACGGAAAGTATGAACACACTCATTGTAGCCAAGGTCGCACAACTCAACTACCACAAAGATTTCTTGAGATCTCACTGAATCCTTTGTGAACAGACTCCTGTTAAGAAACAATTGCTCTTCCCCAGTGGGTCTTGCAGCCCTTACTTAGAACAAATGCAATGGGGAGTTATTGCTCTGAGCACCAGGGTAAGTAAGGAGAAACGTCACAGTGAGGGGTGGTGGTGTGGGAATGGTGGAACGCAATTGGGGGAGTAATTCAAGTTCTTCCCTGATATTCGTCTACAGAGTTTTTTGCTAAAATCAATGAAGCAGTCAGATAAGTGATAGGGAAGCTAAATAGCTTGGTAGAGTGTCTGCCAGTGAGCCGAGACACTGGTTTGCAATGCCTCCAGTGCCTTCCTCAAAGGGAGACGTATAACAAATTATGTTTTTTTTCCAAGCTCTGAATCAATGCATGAAATGGAAAAGATTTGCTTTCCTCATCTTCAGTCAGTACTAGCAAGAGCTGTAAAACATTCCCAGGACTGAAGATTTTGCCTCCTTCTGTTTTGATTGTATATCTCAGTGGTGAAGAGATAATGCCAAATTCATGGATTTAGAAAAAGAAATCTCTTGAAATATCCAGTCTGCCTGTCGGGATTTCACAGATTGTTGAAAGCCTCATTGTTCCCCCGTCAGTGGACTCAGGCACTTGTATTTGAATAAAGCATAATTTCCACAAAGGTCTCTATAATCTTGGTTTGAACTCTTCAGGAAATAATAGATCCACTGTTTTTCATGTTAGTTTGTGCCAGTAGTTAATCATGTTTGCTGTCAAAACTATATGCTTTATTTCCAATTTGACCTTGTTTAACTTCCAGTCATCATTTTTGTTCTGCTTTTCTTCACTAGCTTAAAGATGTCTGAAGAAACTACTATTGCTGGCCTACAAAAGTTTTCATGTATTGCAATTAAATCAATTAACTCCAGTGAAGCCTTCATTTCCATAAGTCACATTGCTCAACTCAGTTCTGCCAATGAAATCCAGCTGAATTTTTATGAACCCATTTTTGTCATCTCTGACAGTCTTAGGGATCACAAGATGGAGCAACTAAGACCATTACAGAACTGTGAACCAAGGCTGAAAGAGCCTGATGTCTAAAATGGACTTACACAGAAGACAGGTGCCCAAATCTGAAGTTATGACCTTGAGCAAAGGTGATGATGGCCGTTGTCTAGATGTAGTGGTTTCTACCTCAAAGAAGGAACTGTGGTTGGATACCAGTCTCTGCTCTAAAGACAGATTAGGAGGTTCATGTTGTTGTTTTGGTTTTTTTTTATTTTGTGTTTTTTGATTGTTTGTTGATTTGACTGGTAATTACTTAACCATTGGAACATGGTGTAAAACCAACTTCTTGCCAACTGTGTTGATGTTAAGATGCAATACTTTCTGACATCCACAAGATCTATTCCAGCATGGGTTTTAAAAACGAAAGGATAGTAGAGTGGAACTGTAAGGATGCTTTTTGGACTCTTAATCAAAGAACACAGATTAGGGTATGGTTAAGTGTCTGAAAGTGGAAGTTCACAATGCAGCTGTTGCCATAAAATTTTTCTTTATTTGTTTGTCAGGTGATGCTCCACAAGAGAGAATACAAAGGCATGGGTTGCTATGCCTAGCCAAGACTGGCTAATGTCAATAAGTTTTTCATGGGAGTACAGTTTAAATGTGGATGCAGTGACAAATGTGAACACAAAACCTGTGAAACTGTGTTCTAGGAGCAATGGGTGATACTGATGTTCTCTGTGTTCACCATGAGTTTGAAGCTGAAAATAAAACCTTGACTTTTATCTGTAAAGCTCAAAATAGATTTGGACTTGTTTCATGGAGAATTTTTCTTCTCTCCTTCATCATTCTCAGGCCCATGAAGGACCTTCTGCTCTAGTCCTCTAGCTCTAACAGTGATGGGAGCGGACAGATGGGGTCAATTGGTGGCTGAGGTCTCCTTGCAAGCACACTATATGAACCTTTCAATTGATAGAGCTGAGGGTGGAATGCCTGTGGAAGGGAAGTATGGTAGACATCTTAGGCTGCAATGGATGCATGATCAACTTCATCTGTTTCCAAACAAATTCTGAATGGATAAGTAAAATGGAAACTATGGACAAGTAAAATGGAAACTATGAAAACACAGATTTCTCTCTGTTCTGCAGGAAGCATTGTATAAAAAAAACAACCCCACACCTAAAATCAAAACCATAAAAGCATTTATTGGAGATGGTTCCATGAAAACTTGTGTGCTAACATCCATACAATGGTTTCTGAGAGCTAACGGGTCCTTCCAAGTTAATTGCCAGGAAAGGGGGAATTTAATGAGAAAACAAGTGGCTGCATATGGCAGTGCTAGTTGTGGCACAGGGGAGATATTCCTTGTGCTCTCATTACGCCGTGAGGAGGTCTGGGACAGCCAAGCTGCCGAGTGGCTAACTTGCAGGTAACTGGGCTGTTAGTGAAGAATGAGTTGTAAAGGTTGTGTTTTGACTTACTTTGTGGGACAGGTCCTGCTAGGGTCTTCTTCCCACCCTCATTCAGATGGGAAAAGTGTTAGGTTACAGCTCCCAGCCTACCTAAGCCCCTGGTCTGACCTCTTCCAGGAACAGGGCCACGGGGAAAGAGCTGGTGCCACCGCAATTTTTGGTCTTAACCGCTCAAAGTGCGCTGACCCAAGAGACTGGGATGTGACTCCTGACTCCTAGACAGAGTTTTAGAGCATCGATCTGGGCACATTCAGAGGAGGTAATCACTCATCTGAAGCAAAATTACTTGGTGATTTATAGAAACTTTGAAAACTAAGCCTGTAATGATAGTCTTTGTGAGGAAAGATGAGTAGGAAGAGGCTGTTGTATTTTTATTATTTTAAGTTACGGATGAGTTAATTAAAATGATACTTAATATCCTGTTGCTGTGAAAATATTCCTTGGCATATCCCATGTCACTGCTGCTGGGAGTGGGTTTTGTAATCAAAAGTAATTTCACACATATGTCATTTGTTTTAGAACCTTAGATTTTCAGCAAACCAGCTGAGATTTCTTCTTCTTTTTCTCCATGTGGCAACAGTGGTGCTTTTTTTAAAAAAAAATATTGAAAAGCTGAAGGAGGCACTGATTTCAAGATCCTTAAAAGGTACATGGACTATGAAACAGAGAGATGTTCAGTGTATAAATACTAACATATTTATCAGCCAGAAAAAACCACCTTGGGCTGAGGCAGATCTGGGTCAGGAGCGGTAGCATGAGTGGCATTTTACAGGAGATGCTGTCTAACCAGCCCTGCACCTTGCTGTCATTTTCACCCGAAAGAGCTGAATGAATCAGTCTCTGGATGGCTCTCTAACTCTGACAGCCATCACCTAAAAAAAACCTTAATGGAAAATGGACAGAAAAGAAGATATTTTTTTTTTTAAAAAATGGGCCTTATCTACTGAAGTTACATAAAACAAGAAAATATTTTTTCTGCCAGGAGAGCTAATGAGAGCATTCCTTAAACACTAACTGAATGGCAGTAAGTTTCAAGTGCCTAGATATATGCATATTGAATTTTTACCCCTTTCCTCCCATCTGCTGACTGCTCTGCTGTCATATTTTTTCCTTTCCTCCAGGAAAGCGCAGAGCTGGGCAAACCACAAACGCTTAATCGTGTCACTGCCATCGAGCAACAGAAAAAGATTGATGGGGAGGTTAATAAGTTGACTGTGCAATTATAATGCTTACCATGTACCACTGACGATGGTTAATGTGGTTATTTCCTGCTCCTCTGATCATTTCACCGCCTGTTCGTCAGGTCGGCTCTGGAGCCGGGCTCTCCCCTCCCTGCGTTGCAGCTTGACAGTGTGTAGCAGCAGGACATGCGGCTATTAGCCACCTTTGCTGCGCTGCGTGTTTGTATAAACTCCTTGACTCCCATTGCACTTAGGAAAGTCAGCTGAGGTTATGCTAATGAGAAAAGGATTAGAGGAGATTTTTTTTTTTTTTCCCTGCGCTTTTCAAAATGTGCAAAAGACTGTGAAGTAATCAGGAACGAATTAAAGCTGAGGACAGTGAGTGATATTTTCCTCCTGTGTGCAAAAGCTATTTTTTGAATTGTTTTTTTTTTTTCTCGGCACATGCTTTTAAATGATATCACACCTATCACACTTCTCAGAAGAGGTAAACTCTCTTCTGTCTTGAGTCTTAATGTGAGCTAAGATTAGCTACCTTGACAGGTGTCAGTAACTAACTGTGGCTTTCTGGATAGATATTACTAAAATTGGTAAATGGCATAAATTAATGAGCACGAAAACCTTTTCATTGTCCTGCAAACAAGCACTTTTGCCACAGGTATGATCTATGCTAGAATGCAGAAGTGATGGTTGCAAATACACACTTGGAGCAGCACAGAGTAATGATTTTGGTACAGAACTATTGTCCAGGTAGTCAATAGTCCATCCGCTTTAATGATTAAGAATGAGTACTTCAAAGCCGGCATAAACTGCCCTTGATGTAGTTGATTCTGTGTTGCTTTTCAGAGAAGCAAGCTGTGGATTTCAGCCTGTTTGCCTAGAAAAAAATTAAGTCAGCAGAGCTTATGGCAGCGAGCTTGTTGGAGGGACCCAGGTACAAATTTCTGAGCAAGCAGCTGGCTGCTGTTTGTTTCTGTAGTGCACATTTGTAGAAATTAATAAGGTGACACCAAAGAGTACAGTCAGCTTCTGCCAAGGCTTCCTCCTTTTAATAGGGAAAATCTAGGAAAGCTCTCATTATTGGCTAGCTGGTTTGGCCAAAGACTCACAGTATCAAGGCAATGCATGTTTCAAAGGACATTAACCAGGTGTTTCGGCTTTATAGGTCATTCTTGTATGAGCAATTCTACCCTGGATGAACTAGAAACCCTGAGATAGAGTTGTGAGGGAAAGCTGGATGCTGTAATGGTACCATAAAGTCATGGAGTAAAACTAGAAGACTAACAGCATAAATAATAGCTGCTGTTCCACTGAAAACTACTGCTACAATGAGAAATGACATTGCTGAACCTTTAAGGTCATCATACTTGGAAAAGGAACAAGCAGTGTAATTGCTGGGGTGACAAATAGCCGTCTAGTGTAGACAAATAGTCCCAACCAGGGATTTACCTGCGGCAGTCACAGGTGAAATTCCTCACTAAAGAATTATTCATGGCAATGAGCTGATTTAGCAAAGTCTTTATCTGGTCAACACAGAGTCAGGCTTCATTAGCAGCCAGTTTTGCTTGGGAACGTAGTTATGCTAATGGGGATTTTGAGAGGGATAACACAGAAAGCCATCCGTGCCTGTGCTAAGAAGCAGTGAAGTTGCCCTCACAGCTCCAGTCTCCAATCCTGTTTTCTAGTTAACACCTTCCATTCACTGCTAATTGTCGTTACAGAGGTTGGCAGCAGTGGTGAGAATTAGAAAACCAGTTCAGCTGGGATATTAGCAAGAATTAAATGTTTAGAGAACCAGGAGAAGTGAACTCATCTAACACAGAAATAAGCTGCGAAGGAGAGGTTAGCTGTTAATGAGCTGTTTAAACCAGGCAAAACTTCCCTCTTTAGTGCCCCAAATAGCACTGTAAACGTGAAATTAATTTAGCTGCTTCAGATGCTAGCCCTTCCTTGTCTTCATCTCCTACAGTATCAGCACTGGCCTGGGTGTGCTGAGGGGCTCAGCTTTCCCTCTGTGGCATAAAAAATATATATTTGCGGGGTTTTGAAGGTATAATTAATTTGGAATGGGAGCTCAGTTACTGCCAGCATCATCACTGGGTGTAACATTTCAGACTGGTCTTTGCACTCAGACCCATCATTCAGTGATACAATTTTCTGTGGAATTTATCTTGTCATTTTTATTATTTTATATTTCTGAAGATGGCACTCAGCTGACAAAATTTTGCCCCGCAAACTCATTCATCAGGTTATTTTACAACGAAAAGCATTATTTTTATCTTACTATAATTAAACACTTTTATGGGTTGGTGCCTCTTTTGTTAGTAAACAATAACGTCTTATAAAACGTAGGAATCAAGATTTCCTAGCCGTACTGGCCATTTTTTAAAAATGTGCCTGATCCAGTGGTGATGCTCCCAAGAAACCCCAGTTTTCATTCAGGACTAGGTAATAGACTGCAAAAAGCAAGGCCTGTATTTACAGAGAATCCGTATGTCGCACTGTATTGGTTGTGTGGGGTCTCATCTGGGGATTGCCGTGTGATGACAGGTTCTGCTGCTTCCATCTCTGATTTGCGTTAAAGATAATATTTACTGAGGCAAACCCAGCTCCGTTGAGTGTACAGACTTGATGAGAGGTTCATTTGTGCACTTTACAGCTCAGTGTGAATCATGGCACCGATGCACGTAGGAACCTGTGCTATTTACAGTTTCCAAGGAGAAGTTGATTAGCCATCCCCCAAAAAGTTATCCTCCTTTTGATGCAGGGCTTGTAACACCTAGGTGTGCCACTGTAGCATGCCAGCAGGACTGTATCTGTGCCGGCACACAGATCATTTGGGGTATCTTCAGTCTTGGCCTCTTCTCCTCTCAAGGCAAAGGAGCAGTTTAGCGAAGAGCTTCATCTCCTACTGTACTTCAGCACGTACTCATTTTACAGCCTCAGACAACCCTTGTTTTTGGTGAACTGAGACTGGTGATGGGGTTAAGATCTAAGCTCTGGAAAGTGACTCCAGAGAGTTTGATTACTTCTTTGACTGGAAAACAGACTCAGCTGTAGGCTCCAGACATGTCCTTCAAGGTGTAATTCTGTCATCTGTTCATAGGTTTCTTGTGCAGGTCAAGATATCATAGTGCATTTGAGCTCTCCAAATGGTACTGACAGATATGACATATTATCTACAGGAGAGCCTTGACCTCCTGGCTTGGGTGCAAGAGGTTAGGTGGATACCAACATGCAATTTATCTGTCTACAGTGCAGTCACCCGCTTGTGAGGAGGACACCTTAGGCTATTTTAAGAACCTGTAACCAGTGGACTCAATGGAATCAGTGGGTTTAGGGCAAGATCCATCTCTTCTGTCTCCCATATCCTCGCATCTGGGCAGATAGTACACTTTAAAATCCTTTGGCTGCATTGACTAGGTTTTCCCTGGCTGTTATGGAGACCGGACAACTAGCTTAGGTGCATATAACTCTACTTGAAGGCAACTAAAGGTGAGAAGAACCTACTCAATCTCCTTATGCCTTTTCTTTTACCCCAAAAGTGTGGGCAGTATTCCCTCCTTTCCCCATCATTAACTCCCTACACAATTTATGTTCTAAATCCCTTCAGTCAGAGGTTTATTCTTGCCCCTTTCTGCAGGTACCTGGCACAGCAGAGTGGTGGCCTACAGCTACTAGGTCTGGACATTCAGAGATTAACCACAGCTTGGAGAAGAGATGCTGGCAACATTTGTTAAAATGTAGGAATTTGAATCTCATCGAAATATCACACCAGAAAATAACCACACTTCTTCTAAAAAAAATTAAACCCTTTTTATTTGTATATTTATTTTTATATATAAAAGAAATAAAAAAAAAAGAACACAAACAAAATGCTGATTATGGCAATTCAGTTTTGTCAGCCCCCTCTGCCTGGGCTGTTGCCTCAGATCCACCAGGAGTGAGCAAAGTCCTCCGGTTGTAATGTCCTTTTATGATTCCAGAGTTATTGTTCTCATTAAGGATTTGCTTCTGTTTTTGCCTGTTAAGAGACTGTACAAGTCCTAATACAACAGCTGCTAATGAATACTGTCCAGTCAGTTTTCTTGGTTGTAAGATTAAAGGATTTGGTTGAACTCTTCCTAGAAGAAAATATGTTTTGATTTTTCCTTCCTGTTCACTGATACCTTTGACATAAATCTCTCCTCGGTAGTCGAAAGCAAATCCCCGGTCCTTCAGGATCAGATACGTTTCTTCAGGCACTTGTATTCTGTCACTAACACCTGTGCTGTCCATTCGACTTGCTAAATTAACCGTTTTGCCCCAGATATCATATTGGGGTTTCTTAGCACCGATAACTCCCGCTACGACAGAGCCATGGCTAATCCCTATTAAAAAAAAAATTAAAAAAAAAAAATTGAGAAGAGATAGCCAGTTAGACAAGAATAGCTGAAAACCATATTTGCACTTAAGAACCAGATGAAGCCTCGTTCAGATACACTTATCTCTAAGCTTAAGGAAGATGTGTATATACAAAAAAGGTAAGAAAAAAAGCCAGAAAAGCTAGAAATCATGAAAAGTGATATCTGCAGAGTTATTTTACAGGACACCTATCACAGTGGAACCACAGTTCTTATTTATCATCTGTGTTCTGTGTACTATTGCCAAAGCTCCTGCAAACTGATACTTATGTAGTAGGAAGGATCTCTCTAGAAGGATCTTTCTGGGTTTACATTTGTTGAAGGCAACCTTCTTAGTGCTATACAGTGAAGAAATTACATTCTTACAGTCCATGAACTGAAAATATTAAAGTATTCTATGAAGTTATTGAAAGACTGTCTCTTGTAAGATTGTAGCATAAACTCAAGACGAGCAATAATGTAGAAGAGACTATTTTTTCCCACAGCAGTGATTTAAGAATAAATTTAGCGATAACGAAAGGCATCTTCAGGAAAAGGCTCTTAGTTTTTTAGATTTTTTTTGAATAATATTTTTTTTTAAAATTGGTAATAGAAATGATTTCCAAATACTGTTGCATTCACGCTCTATGAAATCTTTGCAAGTGATCCACGCTTACTAAAATGGATACATGTTTCCTGAGAAACCTTGGGAACTGAGAGTTCTCTGTTCAAAAATGTTAGAAAGTGCAGATCACAGATAGTGATGCTGCAACCCTCCAAGCTGTGACTGATGAATATACTTCAGCTTTTTTATGGCAGGGTTGTCTGTAAAGGACATGTTTCTTCCAGGTGGTTTTTGGTTTCAGCCAGTGATCCAGTCAACATGAGAAGCCATCAGATTTACTCCTGCTACGTGCCATACATTCAGGCCATCTTTTCATGTCCCATCTTACTAGTCATCCAAGATGTCCCATCCAGGATAATAGGTTCCCCATCACAGCAATTCAGAGCTGCTGCCACTGGGGCAGGTCAGGTCTGAACTGGAATTCAATTTTTGTGCAAAACCAAGGTACTACACACAGGGTTTAGGGTAAGCTGCTATTACCCCTTTACTGAAGCAGAATCTAAGACAGGGAGATGAATTAAGAGACTGTGCAAGCCAGTATCACGCTTGGGGTTAGGTCTGGGCTGCCCAGTTCACTTTTTGTTTTATACCTATGGGCTCTTGGCCAGACTTGCTAAAGACAGTAGCTTAATTATGGTACCAATTCACAATTCACTAAGCCTTAGAACTCCTGCAGTCCTAAGATCAGGACCCGTATTAGGCAAATGGAGTATTTCTTATTTCTAAGTTTCCCTGGGGTGAAGTAAATTTGAAAACAGAGGATACAGTATTTGGAGTCTCTTAAATTGTATGTGTCCTTGCAGTGTTCCTGTAGTGCACTTATAGAGTCGAATTCTTGCAGACAAAATCCCATTTTAATTCTCATGTTTGAACCATGCTTACCGATACGGAGTTCAAAGTTGTTAAATGAATGTTTGTTGATCTCCTGTATGCTTTCATTCAGAGCTATGGAGAAGTCGGCCAGAGCACACAAATGTCCCCATTTGTCTTCACATTGCTGAGGAGTAAGTTATAAACCAGTATGTTACAAAAGTTTTGCATTTGCCCAGCTCCCAGCCATCCCTACCAGTGCCAAGTATCTGAATTTGGAATTTGTAAGAACAGTCTCAACATCCTAGATCCAAGAAAGGTAGGGTATTATTAATGGTAATGCTTCCCATTTATATTACAACACTTCTACACCTGGATACAGAGAAGCTTAGTGTGAAGTACCAAAGAAAGTAATTTCCTGTCAATAATCTGAGAGGCAATCATGGGAATTAATAAAGCATGTGAAATCTATCTAAGGCTAAGAAAGAAAGTATATAGAGGATTGAGATAGCTCAAATGCAAGGGTCAAAAACTAGTGAGAGCCAAGGATGACCCATGCAAGCAAGAAGTAGAACGAAAGAAGTGAAAGATGTCATTCTCCTTTGCTGAAACTGTCACCCAGGAAAAGCACCAATTCCTACTGCTCCCAGAGACGGAATAGTGACAGGAACAAAAGGGCAAGCCAGGTAACCTGGGACTGGTTAAGTGGGAGAGAAAAGGCTATTCTGTAGCTCATTAATTGCCTCTGCTTAGAGCAGTCAAGTCACTCCTTGCTCCTTTCCCTCCGTTTCTGTTCCTACAGGGCAATTGATATACAGATGGGGACCAGGAGTGGGTTTTAGTTTTCCCAGAACACTAACAGAGCAGATGAAGGGGCAGGGACTCTCAAAGGAGGACAGGGAACTTCTTAACTGTTTTTCTGAGTAGGCAGTGGAGTAAGGGACAGCCATGGTTTTGTCCCGATAGTGATATGATGTCATCTCATCTATTCTGAAGACAGGTAATCCTTTCATCAAATTTCCAGTCCATAGGAACGAAGCATTGCAAGCCCCAGACTGGGTCATGCAGTCCAGCCATTTGCAATTTTCATCATCCTCAGTGTTTAATTCTGAACTTAAGCATCTCCCTGGCATCACCCCGTTCTGTTCACACCATGCTTGGTCCTTGTTCTCAGCCTCATTCCATTCACAGCACGCCAACCTCTGTCAGCAGCCCTCACCTCGTAGATGTTGATGTGATAGACATGTATGTATGAAGATAAGTATATTTAAAACATACATAAAAATTCCATTAGGCTATTATAGTTCTAGAAAAAGAATGAGTTAACCGGTCCTGGAAATGCAGCAAAGATTTTCTCCCTTTGAATTTTTACCCATATCAAGAGTCAAATAAGTGGTTATAAGCTGTGTAGCTATAACCAGCTACCTCCCTGGTGTTCAGTCCTTCTTTGCTCATCTCTGCACAGAAACATTCTGAGTTGGAACAAAAAAATATCTCATGCATGTCTAGTTTTGTGGATTTCTAGCTGTCAGCATCACTTGTTACTCTGTAGGTGGGAGATGCTCAGCTAGTTACACTCCACATGTTTTATAATGTATTCTAAACAAACAATGGAAATTTTCTAGTTTATAAAGCTTACGCTAATCTGGCTTTTGCTCTTCTGGCAGTTGCAATCAGCGTGGGCAGATCTGATTCCCACTCTGGTTGATCTGGGGCAGCACGCTCTTTTTTGTAGTGCTCTTCCTTGGGGAGAGGCACCAGTTGCCAAGCAAGACATATATCAGCAACAGCCAATTTCTCGCTGGATGGTATTTTCGAGCCTCATTTTATTCCTTTGGAGACCCTGTTTCCAGGCATATTCTTGGGTGTAATTAAATAGATTTCTCTCATCTGACTTATCTGAGGTTTATGGCTGTGACTGTGCATGTGTCCTCTGTGGCTGATTTTTCCCTCAGCTTGGTTTGCATTCTGCAAGTGATGGCAACGTGCAGACTTCTGGCTTTGTGAGGTTCTTCAGAAGGTGGTCAGCAGAACTACTACCTGTTTAGGAGACTGGTTGACAGAGTCCCTTAGGAGGCAGACCTGAAAGGCAAAGGAGTCCAGGAAGGCTGGACATTCTTCAAGAATGAATTCTGAAAAGTGCAAGAACAGACCATCCCTATGTGCCGAAAAATGAGCTGGAGTGGAATAAGACTGGCCTGGCTGAACAGAGAGCTTTGGCTGGAACTCAGGGAGAAAAAGAGAGTTTGTGACCTTTGGAAGAAGGGGCAAGGAACTCAAGGCGACTACAAGGATGTCATGAGGTTATGCAGGGAGAAAATTAGAGGGGCCAAAGCCCAACTAGAGCTTAATCTGGCTACTGCCATAAAATATCATAAAAAAATGTTTCTATAAATTCATTAGCAACAAAAGGACAGCTAGGGAGTCTCCACCATGTATTGGATGTGAGGGGAAACATAGTGACAAAGGATGAGGAAAAGGCTCAGGTATGCCTTCTTAATGCCTTCTTTCCCTCGGTCTTTAATAGTAACACCAGTTGTTCTTCAGGTACCCAGCCCTCTGAGCTAGTAGGCAGGGGTGGGGAGCAGAGTGAAGCCTCCATAATGCAAAGGGAAATAGCAACTTGCTACACCACTTAGACACACACAAGTCTATGGGGCCAGATGGGATCCACCCAAAGATACCGAGAGATCTGACGGAAGTGCTCACCAAGCCACTTTCCATCATTTATCAGCAGTTCTGGCTAACCAGGGAGGTCTCAGTTGACTGGAGGCTAGCCAATGTGACACCTGTCCACAAGAAGGGCCAGAAGGAGGATCCAGGGAACTACAGGCCTGTCAGTCTGACCTTGGTGCCTGGGGAGATTATAGATCAGATTATCCTGAGTGCCATTATGGGGCACATGCAGGACAACCAGGTGGTCAGGCCCAGTCAGCATCAGTTCATGAAAGGCAAGTCCTGCTTGAAAAACCTGATCTCCTTCTATGACAAGGTGACCCACTTAGTGGATGAGGGAAAGGCTGTGCATGTTGTCCACCTGGACTTTAGTAAAGCCTTTGACACTGTTTCCCACATCATTCTGCTGGAGACACTGACTGCTCACGGCTTGGATGGGTGTACTTTTCACTGAGTCAAAAAGTGGCTGGATGGCCGGGCCCAAAGAGTGGTGGTGAATGGAGTTAAATCCAGTTGGTGGTCAGTCACAAGTGATGTTCCCCAGGGCTCAGTATTGAGGCTGGTTCTCTTTATTATCTTTATCAAGGATCTAGACGAGGGGACTGAGTGCACCCTCAGTAAGTTTGCAGACAACACCAAGTTGGATGGGAGTGTTGACCTGCTTGAGGGTAGGAAGGCTCTACAGAGGGATCTGGACAGGTTGGGTCAATGGGCTGAGGCCAATGGTATGAGGTTCAACGTGGCCGAGTGCCGGGTCCTGCACTTGGGTCACAACAACCCCATGCAGCGCTACAGGCTTGGGGAGGAGTGGCTCGAAAGCTGCCCGGAGGAGAAGGCCCTGAGGGTGTTGGTTGACAGCTGGCTGAATATGAGCCAGCAGTGTGTCCAGGTGGCCAAGAAGGCCAACAGCATCCTGGCCTGTATCAGGAATAGGGTGGCCAGCAGGACTAGGGAAGTGATCGTCCCCTCGTACTCGACACTGGTGAGGCCCCACTTCGAATACCATGTTCAGTTTTAGGCACCTTACTACAAGAAAGACACTGAGGTGCTGGAGCGTGTCCAGAGGAGGGTGACAAAGCTGGTGAAGGGCCTAGAGAACAAGTCTTATGAGGAGTGGCTAAGGGAGCTGGGGTTGTTTAGTTTGCAGAAAAGGAGGCTGAGGGGAGACCTTATCACTCTCTACAACTACCTGAGAGGAGGCTTTAGCAAGGTCGCAGTCAATCTCTTCTCCCAAGTAACAAATGACAGGACAAGAGGAAACGGCCTCAAGTTGTGCCAGGGGAGGTTTAGATTGGATATTAGGAAAAATTTCTTCACGGAAAGGGTTGTCAAGCTACAGCTACATCATCACAAAGATGTATAAATGCAGCCTTACACTTGCATAAGTATGCTGTCAGTTAATAGATCTTCTCCATAGATTATTGGAGGTTGTCAGCCAGATTCCAGTCTGAGTTACGGTGGTAACTTTAGAGTATGTCCGAAGATATAGATAGACGTGCTCTAGATTCACATCAGTGTGATTGAAAGGAGGGTTTTTTTTCTCTCTTTTAAACCTAAATTTGAGGAAAGAATCCATATGGTTCTTGTTCCAAGCACAAGATGACATTTCAATTCATCAAGAAGTGCAACTCTTCTCTGCCAGAAGCCCCAAATGTCTATTTTCTTTTAGTAAACACAACTCTATGAACATTATAAAGATAATACTAATATTCTTTGATATGAATGGCTGGACACACCAAAAGCTTTGCTTCTTAAAGAAAACTATTCTCTTACCTGTTTTTCAGGTGATAATCCTGATACGGCCATGTATGTGCTGCCAATCGTTTTTATTTTTTCAATATCTTGAAATCTCTCTTCGCCTAGTAACTATACATATATATAAAAAAAACATCATTACTTCTGTAATTCTTAATGGAAAATGCTTCTACAGATATTGAAATGAAACATTACACTTATGGTATCTTCCAGTTGGTCACAGTGCACAGTTCATTCTGGGTTCTGGGGCACACTGAGCTGGGACTTTTGCAATATCATTTACTGACAGAGTGCATTGAAGCTAAATTCTGCTGTGCTCTGTAAAGCTGCTTGGTAAATCACATAATGGATAATATGACATACATATTCCAGCCTAACTTAAATGCAGGTGAGTCCTGCGTTTCCTAAGGTATAACAACTGAAAACTAGTGAAGGCAAACTCTCTGTGTGTGTATGTGCGAATACAAGAAGACTTGATCACTTTTAAATGTTCTGAAATTTCTCTTGGAGGAACTCAGTTTGCAAATTAAGTACTGCTACAGTAACAATTTGGGTGATGAGAACAGTGTTAATGGGAATTCAGTCCACAACCATTTTAACCATCTTACGCAGTGAATGGATGGAGGTAGATGCCTCCAAAGAACTTCTATGAGAAATCAAGTCCTCCTGTATCCCAAGATTCCCTCTACTTACTGTCAGACCTAACACTGGTATGTCCATTGGGTCATTCAGTCTGCACTTTTGTAATATATTTTCCCCTTCTACAAAAAATACAGGGAACCAATGGGAAGTGGTAAACACCTGTATCTATTTGGGATAGCTATAGGTGCTAAGTAGCTGTAAAGAACTTGTCAGATTGAGAATCTGCAAGAGGAAGAATAAATTTAGTCTAGTGACTAAAGCACTGAGTGGAGTGGGAGTGACAGTTTGGTCCCTATTCCAAGTCCATATTCACAGTTTAACTTTGGACTTTCCATGAAAGAGAAGCCAGAGCCTTACATTCGTTGAGACACCTAAGCAAAGCTCAGGTTGTGAACTCTATCAATGGCAATAGAGCTTTACATGGGATATGGACACGTATCACCTCATCACAGGCTTTATAAATGTATATTGCTGATGTTGATACCAAAATACCCTGGGAAACTTCATGATAAGCAGTATGGTATCTAATAAATTTAGGTATCGATATGTTTAGGCAGTCCTGGAAGAAAAAAAAACAGTTCACAAAGAAATTTCAAACTTTCAGTTCTAAAGGCTCAACTTAGTTGGGATCTAAATGAAAAAAATTCTTGCTGTGGTCAGGCAAAAATTTAATGAAGCATTTCCTTCTTTTTTTTATACAGTCGTGCATTCTTTTTCCATCTTGTGGGTTTGAGTTTCCTGTCAATTAAAAACTAAAGGGATTATTTCATTCAAAGGGAGAAACATACCAAAGGCATAACACAAAATATCCCCTGCCATTGAACTAACCACAGAGTACGTCAGCCAGAGCGCCAGGGTCTTGGAAGCTTTGCTGTTCATGTACAGATATCGCACCATCTGTCTCTAATGGGAGGCTGCACAGCATTGCGCACAGGGAATACAAAGCCATATGGTTAATGGCTCCCTTCCAAGTCAGGAAAGTCCAAAAACTTGACCTGCTTCTCATTTTCCTTCAAACTAGCAGAGAAGACCATTATCTACGCTTCCCTCCTACAAGGGCAGCTCTTCCAACTGCTCTCTTAAAGAAAGAGATCATTTCTTGTAGCTCTGCTTTTGTGAGCAGTCTGAGAGCACCAGGTGTGTGGGCAAGGGGAGAAAATGGTCTTGGTTAAAAACAGCCTATATTTTCATTTCCAGATGGTTGCTGGAAGCAACAGCAAACAGCACAGTAATTTAAAATGTATGATAAATATCCAAAATGTCTCTTTTTAAGAAAGAAAAACCTATCGGCTGTGAGCTAATTTAGAAGAAATGATCTCAAGTTATCTTTTTTTCTTCTCATTCATTATTGCTTCCAAACCTCTATTTTTTCCTGCTTTATCCTGTCTGTTAGACAGCTTCTTTCCGTATTCAAATAGTGGTTTATTTACCAATTACATTCTTCACAGTATGACAGGATGATGGACTTTGATATTGAGGAAAGATATTCCAACTCAGTTCTAAATCAACTGCTATTTGTTATGACATTTTAAATAGGCTTGCTAATTTAGCACGATAGTCCAGGGAACATTTTCAAACACTAGAATGTGGTTGGTATCTGAAAAGGAACTAATGGCTTGATGCCGCAATTCGTGTACAGCCAAGGTTATAGGGAGGTCAGACCCTGGGATATACACATGCAATGCAACATGTACAAAGCAGTACAAAAGAGAATGTTCCAGGACATGGCACACAATTGCAAAGTAATCAGCGAAGCCTGAAAGCAGGATCCTGTGTTCTGTCAAAACCTCTATTTGTGGCAACATAATATATTAAAATCTGGTGTCATAAACACTGTATAAATCACTGCTGGGTAAAGCAAATGGAGGGAAAAAAGAGCCCAAGAACTAGAAAGCTCTTATTAAAGCACAAATCCCAACTGTAACATCACTAAGATACACAAATGATAGATTAAAAATGCTAGAAAGAATATCACATTAAAAAAAAATCCTTCAAGACTCATAAACTTCAGGAGAAATATTCTAATATTGTTTTTTTTGTGCAACATCTCTAAGAATGGGAGTTTAGCCCTGTATGTGTCCTAAGACTACAGTCATATAACAAATGGGCAATTATAAAAGTAAATTCGCAATGTTCATGTTTGTTTTTTGATGTATGAACTGTTCCTGTCAGCACCGCTGTGCTTGGGTACAAAATAGAAAATTATGTATAACTGTATTCTATAATGATGCTATATGTCAAACTAAAAAATAAAAATCTCCTTTTGTCAGCCCAGAAACCAACACCTCCCATTTTGTCTCAGTCGACAGGAAGCCAGGATAATTTGGAAATGAACAGATTTGTGAACCATCAGGGGAAAAAAAAACCCCTAAGTAAAGGCTGTGCTTTGAGAAGAGTCAATCATCTACTTCCCAAGACTGACTTTTGGCCCAGGATCTCTAAGAAAGACCCAGTCACACCCTGACTTCTCTGTGGGCTCCTACTGCATGTAGATGCTGGTGGCAGGTTCTGTTCCACCGTTCACTATTTTTTGCTTGACTGCCTTTGATTCTCTAACATAGATGCATTACCTGGAATACAAATAACAGATCTGGCTTGTAAGCTTTCTGTTTGGTAGTAACAAGGAAACTCTAAAAAGAAGAAAAAAATAACCTAGATCTCCTTCTCGTGTACCTATTACATTTTCGAAACTGGCTCAATTTGTATTCTTACCACTACTTTAATTCAGAAACATCTTCCTGACCCTATGGACACAGCATCCCCACTACTATTATCTATGTAAGGAAAGGAGGGGACTCACAGTCTGATTTGAGATTAGGACCATGTCTAAACATGGATGTCTAGTGTCATCTAGAGCATGCTTCCCTGAAAAACCTCCAATTACTTGCTCCAGAACAGCATGAGTTTTCTGATGGTGCAGTATGGGACCTGAAGACCCCGTGTGGATGTCCAGATCACCTAGGATATCTCAAATGGCACCAGGTACCAATGTCTTACACTCCTGTGCTAAGAAATCTACATTTGGGTGTCTCTACAGAGGTGTTCACATGACGCTGAGGAGCAAAGTTTTCCCACGGCTGACAGATCTGCTCTGCTCTCAAGCTGCACATCTGCATTTTACTTCCAGGGCTGTACTGAGACAGCAGGCAATCTTGGCAAGAAACGTCATGAAAAACAAGGAATAGTGACATCATGTACTGTCAGTCAATAGTTACATTGAAACCTTACTGGCCCTGAAACATCATACCTGAAATGACTTCTGATTCCTTTTCCGTGGGTAGAATTACTCACTTCGGTTGTTCTGTCTGGCATATCACCTTTCAGATTGCTTAGACAGAATAAACTAATGGCATGACTACGATGGAAGTAGGTTAGCAGTCAGCAGGGGATCACATAATTTCATTTACTACCCGTACCAAGAACATATCTATTATTCAGCTAAACATGTCTGGGACATAATACAGTCCCTAATTAGGTCCTTTATTAATTACAGAGCAGGTGTTAGGGGGCTGAATGTAATATTGTGTTAGGGCTTTTGATGAAAACCTTGTCTTCAGTAATTGCCACAGCAGCAATGGAATTTTGTTGTGAAGATTATATGAGCGTGCATGACAAAATATCTTAAATTAATACATAGCAATAAGCTTTGCATTAAGTTTGAGCCTTAATAATTTTAATCAGATCTGGAAAGAAAAACAAAACTATTAATCAAGAAGCATGCTGACAGCTGTGCAAGATCTCAGAGATAAGAAGCAGGTATTTATACCTGTAGGGAAAGCAGTGCAGGAGCTTAACACGTTACCGAGCTCTTCTCATAGGAGAGTAGTTTTGTTTTCTACTACAACGCACAGGGATGCAACCCCTGTGAATTCTTCTGTTTCCCATTAGTAATTTTAGTATCTGACCAATTATATGGATAAGCTTTGAATTTCATTGTCTTTCAGATTTTGGTATTCTTAATCCTGGTCCAGTTTTTATGAGCTACCACTTATGAACATTCCCCATGCAGATGCTCAGGGTGAGGAAGGATGAAGGTGCAGTTAAGACCCTGATTTGGGTTCATATTTAGATTCTGGCTTCTGGCATGGGAACAGGTATCTTTGTTTTCAAATAAATGTAGGAAAGTCAATTGTCCTTTTGTACCTTTGTTTTCCACTTATGAAATGAAGATAACGTATCTTCCACCAGAGGAGCAAATTGAAAATAAATCCTTCAAAACTTTTGAGAGGCCTTAGGTAATTGCTGCTCAGGATGGAAGAAAAAAAAAATATTTATTTTTTTTCCTAATCCCTTTTTCTCAGTCATACACCTTCCAATTTCATCTTTTCCTCCAGTACCCTCCTCTAAAGCCCTTGGAGGTACTTGCTCTTCAAAGCAAAACAAAACAAAACAAAACAACAAAACAAAATCTCTAGGCTAGATCCTCAAAGGGAGATAGGTGTTTAAAGTAGGAGTGAGGTGGAAGTAAATAAATTTAAAAAAAAAATCCTCTTATTCTCAAATCTTTGTTCGGCTGTATTCTAAACTCTGGAGAAGTCTGAACTCTGTGAATGCTTTAGTTTTCTGGAAAAAAGTTTTCTGCATGCTTAATCTATGGGCAGAATCCTGGTCCAGGTGCAAAGACTAAGTATGCCTTCTTGTCTTCTCTCAAAAACTCAATCTTTGGCACTCTTATAATGCTTTTTGAGTTTAGAGGCAAAGTAATGAAAGATGGTATCTTTTTTCAAACCACAACCTAAGTGGAGCTTTTTTCCTTCTCTGGTTTAGACAATTGCTCCATGGTTACATAGCTCATGTGGGATGCAAGATCCAGATGCAGCTTCTTTTGAGGGAACAAATTCTTTTTTCTTGAACTGTATCTTAATTTTAAGCTGACAAGACACTTGTCACTTCTCCAGTTGATACTCTACCACAATAGAGAAATTAATTCCTTGGGATAAACAGAGATTAAACAGAACATGGGTTTCTTGGATAGGATGTTTTACTATTTCCTGATGATTTCTTGCTATCCATGTGCCCTCTCCCCTGCTGTCCGGTTTAGTGTTAATTTTGCCTTGCTCAGCAGAATGCTGAAAATGATGTCTTTTTTCCACTTTCTCTTTAAATAACTTCTCAAAAAACAGAGTCACAGACTGATGATATCACCACCACTTCCCCCTTTCCCCTCCACTTCTCCATCTGGACCATTCCAGTCTGGCACACAGATCCAATCTCACTGTTAAGTATAGGGATGAGTACCGATAAAGATGGGTCAGATTGGCTTCTACCACTGGGGGAGCTCAGGAGGCTACACGCTCCTGAAAGCTGCTTGCAGTGTATAGGTTAAAATTCCCCATGATATGTCATTTTTGCCTTTTGCACCCTTCCTAGTTTTAAATTTTTTTCAAAGCTCTTTGTTGTTCTATCCTTTGTCCTCTTTCTTAATTCCTCTTGGGCTCATTGCAGGACATGATACCACCTGTCTAAGCATCTTTACTGACTTGTTGACAGATTATGCAACACCAAGTATGCAACTCGCTCCTGACTTCCTCTTCACTTTCCAATTTTTCCTTGCTTCCACCTGGCAATAGCTACACTGAGGATCTGACTTCTCCTGTTTATCTTATCACCTCTTCAGCTCCATTTCTGAAATTAACTGGACAGGCTACCTAAATAAATTGTTTTTCATTTCTATGTCCTTTCCATTTTATTTTTTTTTTTTAAATTTCCCTTTACATCTGAATTCCTCAGTAAAGTAAGCAGCTTTACTTCATTTACCTCTGTATAACTTTCTTGACCAGACGGGTCTCCTCAGTTAATGTGCCACCACCTTTCATTTGCTACCCAACATTTGCTTCTGAGCTGTGTGCTTCACATTTAACCTGACACTGTTTTACCTTAAACATTCATCGAGTCCATTCAACCAAAACAATACCTTCATCTGGTTGCATTTAGACCACTACTTTCCAGCACTGTTGCAAATATCTTAATCCTTCTTTTTTCTACAGAATTAAGGCATGTTCTACTTCTAGATACACTGGAGCAGATTGTGCTTTTATTTATGCGTGTTTATACTCAAGTCACTGTTTATTTCAGTCTCTATTTCACTAGGTCATTCAGACCAAAGTTTGGCAAGACTAAGTGCAAAAAAGTAAAGTAGATAATTGTAATTGAAATTAAAAAATCAGACAATTATTGGAAGAGAATAGTTACTAAATTTGATAATTTAAGGTGACATATTTGGTGTCTGGGAGCTCATCATTTAAAGGACTATCGGATTTTCTCTAGTAGCTGGTATTACCTCATCAAAGTCCGCAATGATTTCATTCAACAAGCGCAGACATTCTACTCCTTGGTTATTCATCTCAGTCTGGGAATAGAAGTCAGCAAATCCAGGAATAGAAGCAAACATCACACCAACAGCATCATAGGACTGAGAGTATAATTCCTAAAAGAACAATGAAGAAAAATGAGTTGAAGTGCTAATATAGGGAAGAGAATGTAATTGGCTGCAGTTAAAATAAGTTTCTTATTTTTAATATGCATAATACCTTAATAGCCGAGGTTAACAGTAGTATATTCAGTGTTAGCCAAGTTCAACAGGAGGAGGCTGACAGCTCTCACGTTCTTATCACTGATTATATGTAGGGTTTGCCCTTTCTTTGAAAGCCTGCTCTTTCTGTTTCCGAGGTCAGGGGGCTACACCAGCAAAAATGAAATAGAATTTTTCATTTTGATTTGTATGGGGAACCACTTGAAGAAGAGAAGGATTCATTTGCAAGTATGAATACCAGAGAATCAAACATTGTTAGGCAAGTAAAAGGAACCTAATGTTTATTATTTATTATTGCTGAAGTCTCTCTCATAAATGTTTGAAGTTGACAATATATTTCTAAATTTGTTGATTAATAGGGATTAGATGAGACCATTTAAAATGTCTAATATGACCTCTTTGTAAAGAGTCCTCTCAGTTACCACGTTTTCTGGCAGAAAATATATACTTCACACTACCGCAGCTCTTTACAAGTTTGTTTGTTAATAGGTGTTCAGAGAGCCCTTACTCTGTCCTAAACGGACTACGGAGCCATTTGGTTTCCTGGCTCTGGGTGATGTTCCTGCTATTAGAGTTTGAAAGGAGGGAGAAACAGAAGTGAGGGTGATAATGGAGTTACTGGGCACAGAAAGCAGCTTATAAGAGATCGGACACAGGAGGCTATTAGGATAAAGTATGCCCTGGGATAAGTTTGCACCTATGTTATCCATGTAATTCTCTCTGGTACTGAATGACAGATTTATTTATGGATGGGTTCTGGTCATTATTTATGTGAAAATGTGGTCAGTTCTTCTTTGAACACAAACAAACTTTTAGAAACTAAACTAATTTCAACTTCAAAAATGCCAAGGACAGAGCTGCCCACAACTCCTGATATGGTCTTCTAGTGGCTAATATACCACAACCATATGCATTCTCTTTTGTTTAATTTTTTTCTAGCTTCAGTTTCTGTAGTTTTACCCAATGGCGGATACTTTCATTTCTGTTCTGGGACTTCTCTTACAACATTTTGACCTGGAGTAGTTGCTTCTCAATGTTCTTATCAGTATGTTTTAGGAAATTTCAGTGCTTTGGTTTCATGATAAAAGGACTTACTGCTGGACGCCATAAACCTGATGTGAGCACCTCAGGCTGCTCTTCTTCCTTCATCCTGCTTCTCCCTAGAAAAGCATCCTAAACCCCTGCCCTGCACTTTGCTATGCTGCTAATGCTGCTACTTATCTAGACTCTTTAACGATGTGTCCTACAGTAAAACCGGGACACTGCAAAGCTTTGATTGAGAAAAAACACGATTGATTCCCTTCCTGCTCTTACACTTTCTTTCACTGAAGAACTTCTGCAAGGTCATGGAAGCCATACTCTAAGGACACTCTTATTCCCTTTCATAGATATAGAAAGAAATAATATACACGTTAGTTCGTGTATGCTTATGGAAAACTAGACAATATGTACTAGGAGAATCAAATAAACACTCAGGCATACTCTTTCCTCAGATCGTGAAGACACAAAACAACTGGCTGAGCCTTCAGCTGCTCAGTTTTTCTATTTTTGGTAAGAAGCATCAAGACAGAAATAACACATCCACAAGAAAACGCTTACAGTACACATTTGGGAATTCATTTTTTGAGAGCAGAGAAATTAACTTAATGGTCAGACGTGAACTCCAGGATTGATTGTACCGAAATCTGGTAGATGCTACAGCCAGCCGGCTCATGCATAGATCATCCCCAAGTACAGTCACTCTGGAAATTGCCTTACAAAAAGCAGGGGTGGTGGAATTGAATTCAGTGGCAAATTATTGAAGCATCAGCAGTGATCCATGGGGCATCTGTTTGCTCTTGAAGATTATTATGCATGTATATGTATGTGAATGGATGTGTAAGAGAGGACACATATTCCCTGAAAAACCATAATGCAGATATGCCAGAACACACTCATGGGTGGTATCAGGGTCCACTCTATTTGCAATGAAGCATTTTAACCTGGTTGCTTTCAAACACACATTTTCTCATGTGCAGAGCAGTGTTTTTATGGGAGTTTAATACCCACTGAGTGTAAAATTTGTCAAGAGGCTGATTTCTAAAGTGCCTTTCCTTGTAGTTTCTCACTATGTTGTCCTTCCCCAGGTGATATTTGAAATCACATCTTCAGAACACAATGATTCCTCATTGTACAGTCTAATTTGTCTGGCTACATCTGTTTCTGAAATGTACAATCAGAAAACGGTAGTCTTGCTGTCTTTATGCTGCACAGTGAATAGATATGTCAGTGCTGGCAACCTGAATCTTGCAACATTTGTAAACTCTTCATTATAAAAGTTAAGTCCAATATTACACGACAAAATTCCAGTTTCATCATACAATAGCCTTTATTCACAGATAATATTATAATATGCATTTGCCTTATTTCAGATAAGGAGTAAGAGACTTGCTGCTGGTTTCAGAAACAAATTCTGAATTTTCCTTTATGCCTTCAGCAACCTCTTCAAACTCTGTTTTAGGAATATCCAGAGACTCCATTATCAAGCTTTTCTTTGTGTACTACAAACACTCTTTAGGAACATAGTCACAAACTATGTTTCTGAAATGGGTGTTCTATTAACTGCCCCAAAAAGGCAATTCAGGGGTACTATGAAATGGCAAAAATATTTCTTGGGTCTGAAGATGCAAGAGGCTTAGGTCTGTTGCAGCCTGTTGCACACATTCCTTCCATAATAACTGGCAGGACTGTAACAATACTTCTGCAACACTGGCCTGTCTTAAGGTTGCACAGGCATTCTGTTAAAGTTACGTATCTTTTTAGGAATACTAGATTTTCATAGACTCAGAGGTTGAAAGGGACCTTTGAAGGTCATCTAATACAGTTCTCACTCAATGCAGGGCCAGTTAGGTCAAGTTTCTCATGGCCTTGTTCAGTTGAGGGTTGAATACCTCCAGTACCGGAGATTTCACAACCTCTCCAACCCCAATGCAATGACTGCTTTCCCAGGATTTTTTTCCCCCTTGTATCTAACTGAGATTTTTCTTCCTGCAACTTGTGTCATTGCCTTTCTTCCTTCCTCTGGCACACTGGAGAAGAGTTTGGCTTTATATTCTCTATGAACACCCATTAGGTAGTTTAAGACAATGATGAGATCCTTTTTCAGCCTTTTCCTCTTAAGGCTGAACAAACCCAGCGCTCGCAGCCTCTCCTCACATGTTATATGCCCCAATTCCCTAATCATCTTGGTGGCCTTCTGCTAGATTTGTCCTAATAGGTCCATGTGTCTCCTACTGGTGAGCCTAAACCTGGAAACACCACTCCAGATGTTGTCCTAGATGTGCAGAACCCTTGTCTTTAAAACATGATTTTTTTTTAATGTGGATCAGATTCCAGATATTGTCAGTACTCGTGTAATGAATCCTATCGGGAACTAAGTTCGAACAATTTCCTAACAGATCTGCTTTTCTTTTGGTAATTAGACAAAAGTATCAGAAATAGAACTGACACATACTTCATTATCCCGATCCTTCTCCAGGAAGTGACGGGCAACATGACTGGGTAAAATATTCCGTAGCATATTTTCATTGTGCTCCCTTAACTCCTTCATTTCATTGATTTCTTCCTTTGCTTGAACACGCCACAGAAAATCCAGCCTTGCTGTGTATTCCAGCTATAGTTCCAGAAAGAAAAAAAAGGCAAAAATAAAACCTGACAAGATAAGAGTAGAGATTATATTGTCATCCTGACAGGCTGCTCCTGCCACGTAACTGCCTTCAGTGCTCTTGAAGATCTTTGACTCTGAAACAATTTTATTTCATTGCCAGAAAAAGAGATTATTTCTTTGCCTTGTGAACGTTGACTGTCTCAGAGGAATCTTGGGCAAAATAATATTTGTCATATTACAGTGGGTAGAAAATGTCACAAAATTATTTTCCTTTTAAACATCTCTTTATTAGTTAAATAAAGGAGTCAGACAGGAGATAAGGTATTGGAAGATATTGGTATGAAATAGATTTGTTCCTTTCATATGTGTTTTCAAATGAAATGGGTTTCATGAGAAAATAGCACAAGGGTCACCCTAAACACTTTTCAGAGACAGGTAATTTACTTCTCAAGGATGAGCATCTTTCAGCAAAACTATATATAACAGCCCAACACACTCCCAAAGAGGACTTTCAAACCTGTGGCACCAAAATGAGGTATTTCTACTGCTGGGATGTGCAGTTATTTGCGATTTTATTCTAAAAGAAAGTGAAAGGCATGCTATTTGATGCTGCTCAAACACTCTGTCCCTGATGTATTGTGGATCCAGAGTCTGCAGTCACAATTTAGTACATGCACAGTGACAGTGCTTGATACCCTTAGCTGCAAACCAAAGTTTAAAGGTTTTCAGTGTTATATGTGTACAGAACAATATACATAAATGGCAACTGGCTGCTAGCTGAAACAAGGGACATCTCAAAAAATCGTGCTGTTCACCTGAGAGGCACATGTGTCAGCACACGGAGAAGACCAACACTGCCAGAACTTTTGGGTGCATTACACTAATGGAGACTTTTAACCAGATTTTAAGGCAGGTGATATTGTAGCTTGCACAAAGGGTGACTTACTAAGCTACGGCCTTATTGAAAATGATGGAAATATGTCTGTGTGCTGTAAACTGAAAAAGAAAATATATTTGTGAGGCTTAAGGTGCTCTAACCAGAGATGATAATAAAACACCCAGCAGAGGAGCATATACCAACAAATAAATGCATCAAATGGTTTGCTAAAAGGTGCTGGGATTGAAGAAGTGGTTGGAGTATAATTCACGTACCAAGATGAAGTAAAGGGCAAGCCTGCAGTGGGTGGGAGTGACTAAGAGGGTGTTCAGGCATTGTTTAGTGACTCATCTTGTCCACTTTTTTCGCCACCAGCGGTGACCAATGACAAACTGTTCAGAAGAAAATGCAAAGCACCTTGCAATGGGCCTTATAGGTTGACTGTACTCCAGAGAACTTTCCTTCCTAAAAGCTAAAAGTGACTCTGGCTTGATAAAAACTTCCAAAGCTTGTATGCGTTTTAGCAGCGATTTACTTGCCCCTCTGGATGCTATTGCCACCTTTATATACAATTACTCTCTTTTCTCCTTCTAATATTTTGATCTTCCATCTTGTAACTATTGATTCCGGAAATGAACTACACCAAAAAACATGTCAGGAAAAGGTATTTTTAAATCCTTTTTTAAAACCTTTTTCAGTTTCCTTCCCCCTTCCTTTTGTGCTAGAAGACAGAGCCCATACCAGATCATAACTGACTTTTATCTCTCCCAGCTCACTGTGAAGGCAACGTTGACTATAATTTTGCAAGGAGTTCTAAAGGTATTTTATAGATTGGCTTGGAACAGGAGCTGCTGGTGGATTCTGAGTTTTTTGATGCTGCAGATATTTAATGTCACTACAATGAGAGCTTTGCAAAAATCTGTAGTACAGTTTTTCACAGCTGATTTTTTATTTCACATCTCTAAACCTAGCTCAGAATAGCAGCAGCTAATCTTTACATTTCAGATAACATCATCCTGATTATTTATAATCACATTGTAACATGAAATATTTTTCTTGCATCATCAATGGACAACTGAGATGAAACTGTCAGTTCAGACATAAAAAGGTGTGCTACTTATGAGGTCCGAAAACAGAAAATTTTAAGAAGATATTTTGCTAAGTTCTTGTATTTGTTAACACTAATAAAGTTATAGGGTTAAGTTTTGGGTTTATTTTTTGATTGTGTAAAGAAATGTTCCTGAGCAAGGTGGTGCCAATAAAAATGACTGTCTGCAACATAAATCTTGAAATGTCCAAATTTTCTTGCCCTAATATGTAGCTCTACAAAACACCCCTAATTCCAATAGTGAGTGAAGAAAATAGAGAAGATGTATTTTACAGAAAGCCTAACACTACCTGTGTCCTCTAAACACTGTACAATCCAACCTCTCTGAAGACAATTACCACATGCAAGGAAAGCACAATGTAAGGATCAGCGCTTGAGCAGCAGAATATTCTTCCTTAGAGAATGAGAAAAGAGGATTTACATCCCAAGGGAACACTTTCAACCACTGAAAACAGTCTAACTCCAAATAAAGCAAGCAAATATCCTTTCTTTGCCAGACTAAAATCTGAATATAGAAAGGATAATGAAGAGATCTGAAGCACAATGCCAGATTTATGTATGTCTCTTCCTCTCTTTTTCTCTTTCAATGGGAAAAATCCCCTCTTTGCATTTCTTCATTCCTCCCCTTTTTCCCAAGCATGAAGAAGGTGCAGGATGTCGTGTTTGTTGCAGATAAACATGTCAGTCCTTCCTCCCTTTCCACAAGGCTCTGTAGAGCTAAGATGCCAAATTTCAAGTCTTCCTTTGTACCAAATAGCTCCAAAAGCAGAGGAGCAAACCAGTCAGTCAACACTTGCCTACACCACAACACTCTGAGGCAAGATCTACACTTGGATCTACAGTCTAAAAGAAATCAGAGAGGATTTTACCCTCTGTTTTATAAGGTCTCTTTTTAGGTCTAATCGGGGTGGAGGGAGAGGAGGGACTGAGTCTACTGTGGGCAGTTTTATTCTCTCTTTGCAATTAATAAAACCTTCCCTTTTAAAGCCACGGCAGAAGGTTTCACTCAGGGTTATTAAGTTATTTATATTGTGTGTTTTCACTAGAGATGTATTTCTAGTAAAGAAGACTACACATGGTGTTGTATTTTGGTAAGATTTCAAGGGATAGTTTATGTTCATACAAAGTGTTCAACTTAAGTCATTAAAAGGTAAAACAGTAAATGAACACATTTTACAACAGAATAAGTCTAGTCTTGAAATTATCCTCAACTCTTCTTTCATGTGCCTTTTCTCAAGTCGAGTTTGCAGAAATACTGCTGTAAAATATGTATTACTCACGTTAAAAAGATGTGCTTCTAGATGAAATTGAATTTCTAATAGGGAATTAGTCTATTTAGCCTGATGTCATGTAACAGTAACACAACTACTTTTAATTATGGGTTTAGCACACGAGACCTGCAAGATTTATTGGCTGAAGTACAGGTAAGATTTAAGAAAACCCTGAGTCTAATTAGACAGTCTTACACAACTTTTTCTTGAATCTAACTTAAAATTCTGGGTGCAAAAGTGGGGATTAACCTTAAATCACAATGGATAAGAACAATAGTTAGCTGTTCAGAAATTAAAGGCCAATAAATTTAATCTTACAGAAATAATCTTTTTTATAAATCCACCTAGAACAAGGCAGGTTTTAAGCTATTATACTTCAGAATACTTTTGCAGTTTGTGAGAAGCAAAGCTGTGCTAGAGGACAGCTTCATTGGACTACTGTGCTCCCCATCAATTCAGATTATTGCAGAGATTTTTTTTTAATGTGCTCTCGATGATTTTTTAATATATTTTTTGGTTGGTATTTATACAGAGACCTTTAGGTTAACTCTCTATAATAGGAAATTAAACAACAGAAGGAAATGTTCCTGCTGTTGGATACTGTTAAATTGACAGAGTGGCCCTATGAATCATTTGGGAGAACATCTCAAGTTAGCACATCTCAGGTTAGCACAGCTCAGGGACCATTTCCAAGGGTAGTTTGAGTGCAGCCACCCTGTTTTGTGGAACAAGGAAGATTAATAGGAAGGATAAAGACCATGCTGCGCTAACAGTCCTCTGGGCTGGAAAATACTTTCAAACACCCCAGATCAGGCTTTTATAGAAGACAAACATATACACTCAGAGTTGTGATCCTGAAGAGCATTTTCTGGATCCTGCCTAATCCTTGCTATGCCTAAACTCCTTTAATGTTTTCTTTCTTAATATTTACTCTCACTTTAGACCATTCATAGAATCGTAGAATCATAGAATCATGGAATGGATTAGGTTGGAAGGGACCTTAAAGATCATCTAGTTCCAACACCCTTGCCCTGGGCAAGGACACCTCCTACTAGACCAGGTTGCTCAAAGCCTCATCCCAACCCTTAGATATGTATCTTTATGTATGTTAAGAATCATTGGGAATATTATATATTTTATCACAAAATTGGGATGTTTAGTTCTGATTTCTTGCATATTTTTCATAAATGGGCTTTATGTCTTCATAAAGATATATCAAAGTACATTGTTTTCTATCAAACTTAAATCAGGGCACAAAACGCATTTCATCTCTTGCTTCTTCTACTCACTCATTCCTCATTTCCTCAAAAGAAGATAAAATAGAAGAAAATTACTAGAATATTTAGGTCTTGCCTTCTTTTTGCTCTCCTATGGAAGGAATGGAGCCTGTAAGTACCTGCATAACTTATAAAGTTATGGTAATATTGTAATAAAGTGTATAATATTGCGTAATTCATCACAGCAACATTTCTCTCTTATTGCCTCAATCAAATTAGGATTGAGAAATACTAGTATTAATCAGCCTAATGCTCTGTAAGGGAAAATCTTTAAGGAAGTTGAACGTGCAGGACAATGTCTAAAGGCAATTGTGGTTGCTGTTTCCTTTAATGCAGTGGTCCCGTTTGCCTTTATGTGAAGAGACATTGCCTGAAGTCAGTATGTTTGACATGCAGCAGCCTAGAGGCTGCCGGCCAGAATCGGTGGAGAAAACAGCCTGTTTAGGTGGATTTTAATCAATGTGTTTGTTGTTTTAAATCTTAATTTGTCATACTTCACTCTCCCTGTGCACTGTGTATGGATTCTTGAAATACCCAGTTTCTCAGTTCTAAAGCTGTGAGGCCCCTAAATCCTGGTTATGATCCAGGTCCACATGGAAGAATTCTTGCAAGTGTCCCATGATCCAAAGAAGTTAGTGTTGATGCTTAACCACAAATTTTCCTCATTTCCTCAAACCTGGTGTTTTTCCTTTATGAACATACTAAGCTATTTCACAGGAGTTTTATTATTTACTGTTTGTTATTCCCTTTCTTCATTTTGGTTTTATGCCTACTCAAGTGCACTGAAGCAGTCAGATGCCATGGGAATTGTATATGTACCTAAGATAAATGCAGTTCCGTTTGTTCCTTCAATTCCTATTAAAAAATGCAATATAACTTGTGTATTGCTGAATATAATATTGCACGTGTTCTTTAAGAATGCTAGGCAGTGTCAGATGTAGGCTTTCTTTAATCAGATTCTGCGTATGGTTTATTAAATTGTTAAAGGTCATACGCTCAAGTGGATAAAAAGGCAGTTGATATTTTGAAAGTAATTATTGTCACATCATGCAATTGCAAGTGATATAGGGAATGGTTAAAGTAAATGTTTGCATTACCTGTTGACCATGATAAAATACGGCTAAAAGGAACATTGCCATCAGTAGTAAAGATGCCTCCTTTGTACCCAGGAAGTCTGTGCTGGAAAAAAAAATCCGAAGTAAAATACAGTTATTGATTTGTCAGTGTTGTAATTATTCAGATGTTTCATTTCATAATGCACCCTGGTACTTTCCGTTGTTCTTTAAAAAAATCGCCCGTATTTGAAAATTTAGTGTAGCAATAATTCATTCAGGAGAACAGGAACGTAATTAGAGTGCTCACTGTTTGGAGACAAATGTATTAAATAACTAAACTGTAGCCTACAGTAGGTACACAGAAGATGATGATCTTTCTCTTTCAAATGTGATATGCAAGCTCTGTGTCAGTCATTTTCTATTCCTGGGAGCTTGGTCAACAACCATGAACACCACAGCCCCCGCGGAGTACAGGAGTTGGGATCTGGATGGGAAGAGATCGAGGCTGGAGATGGGAAAGGGAAACTTCCAGATTGTGAAAGTAAAAGCCCAGTGAATGGGCCTAGAGAGAAAAGACGGACCCCAAGGCAGGTGCTGAAAGTTAAACATCCCCATATTGTGAGAAAGGTTTGGAGAAGATAACAGGTGAGTTAAGGAAGGAGGCGTGGATCAAAGGGGAATCAAAAATATGGCAAACAGTAACTAGGACTGGTTTTAGTGAGCTACAAAGAGGAGGGCAGAGAAGTGTCTGCCTGTGGCAGGGGAAGTAAAGGAAACTCTTGCAGACAGTAGGAAAGCAAAGAAGATGAGCCAAGAAGATAACTGTTTGTGTGAAATCTGCGGTATGAAATTGCTGAGATGCTCTGTGTGGAGAATGAAGAAAGTGTGAGAAAATAAAGTGAAAGGGGTGCAGAGCAGTTAAAGGGGGTTTCAAATCTGAGGAGAAATGAGTCATGTGGAAAGATGACAAAATCGAAGAAAGTGAGCGTCTCTGTAATATCAGGGGTTTTTAAAAAGGCATGTTTCCCAGGGGAAAAGACATGAAGAAGGTTGGGGAACTGCTAGGGCCAACAAAAGGGAGAAAGAACTAAATTTGAAGTGAACCAAACATGGATGCTTGGCAGTTATTTTGCTGAAGGGAGATGAAGAAAGATGAGGAAATGGTTAAGAGGTGCTTAAAGTTTGAAGTTGTGAAAAAAGTTCATAAAGGAGTAAACAAGGAGCAAAAGTTGGAAGAGACTTTGGGACACTCTTTTGTCTATCTTGAGATCTAAGAATAAAGCAAAGTCCAGACTCAGAATCCATTTTCTGTAGTAATTTTGAAAAAAAACCTATCAGATTATATTTGTCAGAGAAGGATTCCTATGACAGAGAAATTAGAAAGAGAAAGAGCAGAGCTTGATGTAGACTAAACCAAAAGGAAACTTTTTTTGTGAGAGAGCTAACTGAGCCGAGTTTCTGGGCCTAATGAAGTGTTTTCTGTGAGGAACTGTGTCACTATGGGATGAGTCATTCGTATACAGCAAAAGACAGGCAGGAAACATCTTTGTCATCTGCAAAGATTTTGGAATCCAAGTGTTTCCCATTTTGAAGTTGTCTGAAATACAACCTCCCAAAGATTTCATTCCCAAAGGACCCCTTGTACACTGGCTAAGGGCAACAGCCCCAAAGACCTTAGTTATGAACTCATCTGCTACTGCATATGGTGGTAATGTAGCTATAGCCACAAATATATGAGCTAAATGAGTTTTGTAGGGAGTTGCAAAGCCTTTTATTCAACTAATTGGTATAGCTAAGAGAAGAGATAAGCTGCTGGGCACACAGCCTTGAACCTCATGCTCCCTAACGTCAGAGCTGAAGTTCAGGTCCTTGTCCTGAGTGTGGAGCATCTCACCTGAGTTCTCTACATCATGGGCTGTTGGCTACTCTGGAGAGTATTCCTGGCTCTTACTCTTCTGTGGTAAAGTCACTGGAGACTTTTGTTAACACAGGGAATAGAAACTACTCTGAATTCTCTAAGTTTTCACACAAGGGAGAATCTTTCTTTGCCATGTTTGATTAGTGACAAAAATTAAAGACAATGATCATGATTTTTACTTCTAGTTACTTAGCCAAAGTATTGGTTACTGTCATTTGTCATATTTGCTGGGCTCTGCTGTGAATATGCTGTATGTCATACCATTAGTCTGTAGCAGCATAACCAGCATTAGAAAAAGGAATTTCATCCTAAATCTTTAGTACCTTGCTACCGTAGGAAGCTGATAAGGAAAGATATGCAAGCAGAGCCTTACTGTGTGTAAAGATATGGCTGTTGTGAGAAGTAATTGTATTGCAAATCCATGCTTTTCTGTCATTCTGAGGATCTTCATCCGGCATGCACTTGCAAGCACAAGCAACTGCAATACTAAATAGGTCAAGTATCAAAGACTGAAGAAGTGTTTTTCTGAATGAGCTAAATCACTTCTGCTCTAGATTCAGCTATTGCAACACTTCATGCACCTCTGACTCTGCAAATTTCTGTGGCTCTTCTGTCCTCCTCTTCAACTCCTCTTGCTGGGAAGAAACCCGGGAGGAGGAGTCTGTCCTTCAAATGCCCTCCTACAAAATGGGATCATCCTTGTATTCCTTAGATCTTTCACAACTACATGTCACAGTTTGAAACTCATACAGTTAAAATCCGGCCTCTAAAAAATCAATACTTTGCTCCTGTTTTCTTGAATTGAGGTAAAAATTTCAATCAGTATCTTGAGTTTTCAAGAAAAGAAGCAACCAACGTAATATGCACTGTAATGCATATTTTTAGCAACATGGATAGACTATGGGAGACATAAAAGACAAACCTTACTCAATATTTAAATGTCCTCATGAAATGAAGATTTAAATAAAAAGGCCTGAGAAAGAATCATATTATAAATCTTTTTGGATTAGTCATTGCCTCTTGCAACCATCACTCCATACTGAACTATGGTGCTATCCGATACACGTATACTCTGGCAAGACTTGACCCATTACCTTATGAAAAAGCAGTTCCTAAAGGGGGCTGTGAACACTTACTCTCCATTGTGGTTAAAGTTGTCATATTGCAGAAAAAGGGAAGCATAAATGGTCTCAGTCAGCAGAGAATATATCGCAATCATGATGAGAAGTACTGCCAGCTTCAGGACAGAGTTGAGACGAAGAAAGACTGCACAAGTCACCATTGCCAGCACACCAGTGAAGACAAAATACTGAACAGAAAACAGCAGTGGTTACTTTCGGTGGTAAGTCACTACGTATTCGCTCCATAAACACCTACATAAATGATCAAGTGATCAGAAGTATAAAAAATATTGCTCTGGATTTCAGTGCTCAGCCAAGTCTTCTGAGGGTACAGGACATTTTGAAAAAAAGGGTTTTGCAAAAATAGAACGTGAAATTACAAATTCTTTGTTTTGCATGACACCTCCACATTAGCAGAAATCTGCCTCTGAGCTTTTATGGTATTTTCATTGTACTAGAAGGGAAAGGGCATCCTGTGTAGTGAAAAGAGGAAAGGGAGACATGTAGTAGTTTGTTAATAAAAAGTCAACTGAGAGAAAATAATTTATATTCCTTTGGATTCTGAACTTCCACAAGACCCACATTAATCAGGATAGGAGAATTATATTCCTGCTTTAACCCGTTTCCTGTGCTACTTGAAGAGAGGATAAAGCCACAGGTTTGGGTGTTTTTCTATTTTTAATTTTTTTTGTTTTTAACATTGTAGGTCTAGCTTAGCTACATTACTATCTTAAAATGTGATGCCTGGAAGTTTTATTCATATCTCATGTTCTAATCTCTTCATTGTCTCATTTTTCTCAATGATTAGTCATCTGTCAAATGCAATCCATGCAGCTGATGCTGGATATAGAGGGACAATCATGGCCATGAGCTGTTCAGATTTAAAATAGCAACATCAACACCCACAGTCCAAATGTAGTTTAAATCAACTCCTGTCACACAGCTTTAGGAGACATAGCATTCATTTTTCTGAGTACCATTTTTCTTTAGTACAGTTCCTCTGTAGGAAAGTCTGCATCCCTGCAATTTGTGGCATATTGCTGGCTGTATCATGACGCTGCCATATGACCTCCGAAGCAACATACTTTTTTTATCTGCACATGACCAACTCATTGATTTTTGTGCCTACTTGCTCACCATAGAGAGGATTTTTTTGCTCCAAATGCAAATTTAAAATAACTGCAGCAGAATGACTTGTTTTTACTATGTAAGAAGTATTAGTTTCCATTAGCTTCGCATGAGCAAAGTAGCATGATTTATTGCACTAGGTTCATCGAATCATTGCTGGATGTGTTTCCAGCATAAAGGTTTGTTATGAAGTTCAAAGGTTGGAACTTGGTTGTAATGCCCCATTAGACCATAACATTAATTTCATTCTGTAATCTGCCTCTGCTTTTTCTATCAGCATACGGATAGACGCAAAAGTTCAGCTTCACAGTGTTGTCGAGGCACCTGACTCCACCACCAGTCCACAGGTCATTGATTCTAGGTAGTGGTTGCCATATAACCTCTGTGAATCTGTGCCTCAGGTTCAAAAGCACCCTCAGAAATACCTCAGGATAGGAACAGATGTCTGTAAAAGATGCAGATGAATTGAACGTCTGGTTCTTCAGGGCTACTGGTTTGTCAAAATCACACCATAGCTGTGAAGAAAGAAAACAAAATCAGGGCTATATTGTGTGCACTGGTGACTAAGTGCTTGTGTGGCTGGCTGGCTGGGTTCAGGGATGGAACTGGCTGATCTGCTTGCTCTCTGTGCCAGCTCCCTAACTGGCACCAAGGACTAAATAGACAGTAAGAAGACTTATTGTGGAGATGAAATGGAAAAGGAGGAGCTATTCAGGTTACAGACATTCAGCATCTGAGTAGCCTTCCTATGGTCTCTTGTTGCCAAGGGGGAAAGATGAGCTTCTCCAGGAGTTTCAGAGGACTGATGTTGGACTCTTAAGAATTATCCTTTCAAAATGTTTATACTTAGCTATAAACTACAGAGAAAAGTTAAACTGGGAGCATAAAATCAGATAGTTTTTTTCTGCTGCATTGCTATGGACAGTGTTATCCTTCTAGGTGTGGGAAAAAATCTCCTGGCATCATGCAGAATTAGCTTGTGCCAAAACATAATGAGGTCCCAAAACTGCAACGGTGATGCCTAGAATGGAAGAGAATGAAAATTCATTCATGATACAACGTTTTTTGAGAATGTAATACCGCCTTTTACTGTTATGACCTGCATTAATTTTAATGGTATTTCAAACCAATTGAATTAAATATAAACAACACAGCAGTGTTGAGATGCAATACATAATGGCCTTAGAACACAGGAAGAAAAATCATTAATGGTTTCATATTTTGACAGTTAAAGCAGATGGAGTCTCCTGTTATGTATATTAATCCAATCTGGATGTTTATACTAGGTCATTTCATCAACCTGGTATGCACAAGCTAGTTCCTCTGTATTTCTTTCCAACAGAGTTAGAGAGTTTGTTTAATGAGGCCCAATTTCTTATAATTACATTCTAATGAATTTTGAACTTGGAACTCTCTTATTTGTTCTTTCAGCAATTCAGTCATCTCTGCAATGCAGCAACATTATCTAGGCTGTCTGTGCAGTCCTCCGTGACAACAGAGAGTACCTTCTGAAAGCTTACGAGGTGTACAGCACCTCTCCGCGCGGCAGACTGCCATGAGAACTACTCTGGGTGTCTTTTTAAGAGACCTTCAGGATCAGAAAGTTTATTCTAATTTTATAACAATAAGAATCCACTTGACATAAAGAACCACAAGACTCATTTGCCCCCCTAGTGAAACCAAAGCCTTATGAGTCTTATTAGAAAGCATCTGAGTCTTAGTCCCCTCCAACTGGGAGCGTCTGAACTCAGTGGATGCATATAGCTACAAGGCTGAGCTGCACTGCCTGCTCTTAAAGACATGCAGGTCCCTCCTGAGCAAATTATTATTATGGTAGAATTTTGACATACGAAATAATGAAGTTATAGGAATGTTGTGATTTCCTGTAGAGGTCAGGACTCGGTGACTCAAGTCATTGCCATTCTAAATATATGACAATAAATATAACTGTTTACTGCTTTGTAGAAACCCACTGGTGTGACAGTAAAAAGAATTACATTTCTTTTGACTTCTTTTGGATTAGCCATCCCACGAGATTGCAGTGGACAGAATCTTAAAAAATAATCCACAATGTCAGGGGAAAATCTTGTTATGGTCGTATCCATAGCAAATTGGGTATGGATAGCCCGTTAGAGAACATCTTGTTTCAAAAGCAAGATTAATGCTAACAAGATCTTTCCTGACAGATATTTGTCAAACATGATTTAAAAAACTCTAAATTCTACAACACTCCTTAGTGATATATACTGTAATGTACCATTATCCTTATCTTCAGGAAGTTTTCAACCCTATTAAACTTCCTGTCATTTACCGTATTTATATTTTCTCTGTAAGGATAGCAATCAGTGGCTACATTCTTCTTTCTCCGACTAACTCTCCTACCAGTGACTGCATGGTATCACTAAAAAAAACGTGCAGATGCTGAGTCCTCACATATTAGCAACCTGAATTCAGTCATGAAAGAATGATAGCAATAGAATTAACAAACGATGAGGCACACCCTTGAAATATCAGACATCAGCATACTTACTCCAATGATATAATCATAATTATTAATAATTATTACAGGATTGTTGTTGCTGTTGTGTTGTTATAGCAGCTATTGTTATTACGGTCACTAAATGTTTGCCTGGTCTTATCTAGAAAGGAATAAATAATGGCAAAGAATGAAGTTCAGATGAAGAGAACTGCTATCAAAAGGTGCCCTACAAGAGGAAAGAGTGATGAAAATGTTACTTTTAATCTATCAGTGAGATATTTACCTTCTTCTTGGCTCAGGCTTCAACACCTGCCAGGTTGTCTGACATGATAATCCACCTAATTCTTGCAAAGCTGTCTCATATTTCTGAAGACATTCAGATAATCACTCTCTGTTGTATTTGCATACAAGACCCCAATCTTTTATCCTGTGATATTGTATAGAGCTAGGCCCACAGTATCCAATTACCAATATTTTTATTTAATCACAGCTACTAAGCAAAGTTTGGACGTGCCTTTCCTCACACACATGCTGAAAAAATTTTCTCGAGATTTGTCACACTTTAGAGTCTTAGTTGAGATGTGTAAATTAGGAGCAAAGTCAGACTAAACTCCCTATGTGGGCACTGGAGAGAGAAAAATCTCCTTATTGGGACCAGTATGATCAAAAGAAATCTTTGGGGATGCCTGTTTTTCTGCACTGACAACAGAGAAAGCTGGGAGTGACTATGCCCATAGTTTGGTTCTTCAGATAAGGGGAATCCGGTTCGAAGGGGTTTGTCAAACTGCTAAATGAGCAAGGCAAGATATGTTTAGAATTTATGCTTTTTAGCTTCTTTTTACATGCTGTGGTTACTGGCTCAGCTTGATCTGCTCCATCCTTTCTCTGAAGGTATTTGCTGGGTTCATCGACACTTCTCATTTTTTTAGTAATCTAATTAATGGGAGAACTGTGAACTGAGGAATTTAATATCTATAAGCATTACTTGGATTAACAGTCTTTAAGAAAGTATATTGGCATGTCAGAAAGTTATAAATGGCCCTTAAAGGGTAGATATATTGAACAGAAAGTAGCAAAAGGGTTTTAAAAATAGATGATACTCATGAGGGAGAAATAATTAGATATTTCAGAAATACATAGTTTAAGCAACAGATTGAATTTCCTGAAGCTGTGGTACTTCGCCTTTTATATTTAAACCATAGCTAGCTTATAAACACATTAGTTAGCAAGTCCTGTAGCAAGCTTAATAATTAATAAATCATCTTTTCCTGTATAATATTCCCTGGTTCCCTATAAGCTTACAATATTGATGATGGCTCCAAGAAAATTAATCAGAATGGATGCAAATATAATGACATTCCTGGCCAGGTAGGTCTCATTAATCCAGCAGCAAGTTTTCCGGAGCATTAAGGGTAAACATTTGTAATCCTCTGCCGTAGTGATTAGCACAAGAGCGGAGTGCAGCATAATCAGAATAGAAAACTGAATGACCATTGGTATCACCCTGGGAAACAAAAAAAAGAGAACCCAGCATTAAACCTCAACACAATACCACTGCTAATAAAAATAAATGTGTAAACAGGTAAGACTAGAAAAAAATCAGTTGTCATAAATCTGAGATGATTAGTCTAGGAAAAAAACCCAGAGACGGGAAAGATCTGTTCATGTTCCATAGCTCTGCCATTTCTTCACATGGTTTCTTGCTGAGAAACTGCACTGAAGAAACAAGCCAGGGAAATCATCGCCCGTGCCTCTATCTGTCTATACAGATTCCGAGTGGCAGGAATGTCCTTTCTTGTGGGACTCAGCTGTCCCTTAGAGTTTCTTTCAGTTCAAATCTATTCAGCCTCAAGCATATTGATTCCACTTACATATGAGCTGGTTCCCACTCTAGTAGACTGGTTTGGGGGCAGTTTAGCAGAGTGTTATTTTGTATACAGCACAACACAGGTGTCTTAAGCTCATACTATACAGAGTGTCGTAGACTCTAAAGTGAGTACAATAATGCAGCCTGTTTTCTGGAGTAAGTCAGGATAAAAAAATTACAGAAATGCAAGATTCCCCTCATTTTAATTATTAGTGGGTCAACTGCAGCTGAGAATCTCATTGGTTTCTAAAAAAATAAAAGAACTGATCTACTGTTTTCATGGAATTCCTTTAAAATATAAAGCATATGAAAATGTTTTCTATGATCCAAACGTTTAAATAAAACATGTCGTTTGGCATAACGTTTAAACTTTGTTCTTGCAAATGTGATCCTTAATTAAGTATTGTTAAGTGCATACAAAGAATAGACAGTCCTTTGAATAAACCATTAAAACCCATAATTTTTCTAGTCCAACTTTCATTATATTTTTCTAAATTTATGCCTTTTTCTTGTTTAAATCTGGGACCTGAAGTCAATCAAGTAACCCATGTGGTTGGGAAATGCAGTAAATTGTTTTATTTTGCTGAGAAGAAAGCACTCAGCACTTCACAAGTCAAGTTTTTTTGTCCCTGTTTGTGCCAGTCATTGTCCTTTTGTGTGTCTTTTCCCAAAGATCAAACCCATGCAAATTAAAAGTAACTTCACACTGCTCCTGCAAACCTCTCCCCTCTTCACTCTACTTTCTCTTGCCGGTTTACTGTAAGGCTTTGGACTAAGTAATAAAAATTTCTAGTAACATAGTTGTATGCATGCCAGTACACTGCAGTGATTTAATCATAATGTCTCACAGAAAAAAAAACTTTGGAAGTGGACTATCAGGATGCTCCAGGGAGACTTCTGTATTCCCAAGTGGCTGAATGTAGGTAAGCTGTGCTCTGCTCATTAAGCCTCCTGTAAACATATGCTTTGTCTTATTGAAAACCTGAAGTTTCAGATTTTGCTACGCATCAACTACCCTTCTTCTCTTTGGGTAGGGTGCAATGCTATTTGTATATTTGTGCCCTACGGCAAGAGAAATTTAAGGCTGTAAGGTGGAAACAGAAGTGAAAACATCAACTAACTTTTCTTTCCTAGTTTTTCAGTAGGTCAGCCAGATCTGCTCCCTGAATCAGAACGGACTGTATCTCAACCTACCCGAAATTCTCCTCAATTTCAAGCTATTCAAATTTAGGTTTAGAACAGCAGATTTCACACTCATGCAGATCTGAATTAAAATCTGTGGTTTGAGCCAATTAACTTAACTAAAGCTTTCATTCTGAAGAAATTCACCATAACCTAATATGTATGCAACCAACAGGAAGAGGTAACCACACTGAGATAATGGCAGTAGAGGACAGACGGACGTAGAAGGAAAAGCTTGAGAATCAGTCTGTGTGGGAACTGGCATTTCTTAGCTCTGGCCATGTGTGCAGCTGATGGATAGAGTCAGAAGTATTTGTTCCAAGGAGACACCAAAGATGCACTGTATAGCTTATGTGAAAACTGGGAGCACATCTTCCTCACAGTACTGACGTATGTAGAAAATACCTTGAGAAAACAGGATAAATAAAAATGTTTATGTTCCAAAGGAAAAATGCTTTTTTGGAAAAAAGGAAAGCACAAGTCAGAATATATGTGTGGAAATGTTCATCATGTTGAGGAAAAAGACATAAATAACTTATGAGGTACAGATGTCAAAACTGAAAGAGATTTAAGTGCAGAACTGTACTCCTGTATGCTTTAGCCTTTTTAAGTTTAAATATTATCTTTCACAAAAATGTTCTGACTTCAGCTGTGATGATAGAGATTCTTATACTTTAAATCTGATGGTATTTTAAAGACAATATTTGCATAAACATTATTTCTTTCTGATCATCCAAACAGTCTTGGCTGGAGCAATGATTCCTTTAAAGTATCAGGACAGAATAACAAATATTTTACTTCAAACTTTCTTGTCTATGACCTACTAAAATTAATCAAACTAACACGGAAGTATGATCAAGGTATAAGATTTTGAAAACAGCATACAAGCTGCAGTAAAGTAATGCAGCTATGGTGTATATGTGCACCTCCTACTCTCGGAACCTCAAAATTAATGAGACTTGCAGTGTGAGAGTCCAGAAAAGACAATGGGTTGAACAGACAACAAACAGAAATCAAGGCTGTAGTTAGGAGAGAATTTTTCTTTTGAAACATGTCTGAACTGCTATAAGTAAGGTTTATCTCCAGAAGTGACTTTTTTTTTGTAGTACTAATTTACATTACAAAAGATTTTGAAATAAAATGTGAAAAATATCAAAATGGAAGTTCTGTTCCCTAATGAACTGAAATAAGATGAATCACACATTAACTTCCCTTGAGACCTTCCACGTGGTGATATTAGCTTTGATACTGTTCAGATGATGTACCATTGGTACGAAATGTTATCTTACACTTGGGTCAGCATTTTGCTCCAAAAAGCTTTGTCAGAGTTTTATGTGTGACTTTAATACAGGACACAGCGGAGCTTCCCAATAAAGTTCCATCCTCTCCAACGAGCTCACCCAGAAGTGAAGCTTGCTCTTGAAAGAGCAATGTAGCCAGTAAAAACAAACTGTGTTATGAAGGGAAGAGTGAATAGCGAGGAAACAAAGACTGGAGCAGGAGCCACAGATTTCACGCTGGGCAACTAAAAGTTTTGTGGGAAAAGTCTCAGGACTTGCTGAAAGTCCCGAGGCTGCGAAGTAGAGACACAAAGCAATGATGTCTTGAGAGCAGCTTCTGTCTGTGGAAATACACAAAAAGCCAAGGGAGAGACCGTCAATAAAATCAGGGAAAAGCTGGACAATATGTTCATGGATAACTAGTCAAGAGAGTCAGGATGGCTCATCAAGAGAGCTGTGTAGTTTAGGATATGATTCATCTCACTGTTCAGAAGTCTCTTACATTTATTCAGGTGGAAGGCACCTTGAGAGATCCACTGATTGACCTGTTCTCCAGTGGCTATACTTTGAACCTGTCAGACAGTTATGGGAGATCAAATCCTTCAGTTTCCCACACTATAGCAGCATTGTGCAATAGCCTTCTTGCTTTCCAAAGCCAAATGACTGAGATCCTCTTTGGAACTGATAGTTTCTATCTATATCTCAGCTATATATAGACAGTGTATATATGCAGATGTAGCCTACCAATTCTGCAGACCTAGCCTGACCCAGCTCTAAATGAAATCAAATTAAGGCTTTCAAAAAGATTGGGGTCAAGCCTCAAGAGATCAGACCTGAGGACACTATACATGAGTTCTTATTTTGGACTGCCAAACTCTACATGTAAGACCTGATGCTATTGAATTAAGGTACTATAAAGGGAGCATCTAGGGACCTAGGTTGGGGATATCAGTCAAAAATGCGGCATAACCTGTTTAGGTGCCTGAGAAACCATGGCCTTATATTTGTTTGTAATAAATATACAGGCAACAAATGTTCTTCCACTGTAGCTGTTTGGTTAAACATTGATATATTTTTCTCTTGTCTAAGCCTGAGATAAAAACAAACCTGAAGTCTGCACACCTATGACCTTCTAGAGGATCAATCCAGCATCTGTGCTAAGATTTTGTTGGCAGCATGCTGGTAGGATTGAGTACAGCAGAAGACACAGCCAAGTTTAGAGGAACAGGAACAAACAGCCATAATACTCTTCTGTCCATGAACTTCTCGCAGAACTAGGACACCTGGACTGGATCCCCTCTTCATTCAAGAAGAGATTCAAGACCAAATGCTTTTCTTTCTAGGGGTTCCCTTACTGTCAAGATCAAGTGAAGTTTGAAACGAAGCTTTTGCTTTCCCTTTTCCTTGTGTACCGTTGCAAATCAAGAGATGAGCCAGAAGGAAAACTTACGTAAAACAGAAGCTACAGATGTTTAAATGAACAACAGTTTGAAATCTATTTTTCTTCCCTCACAAGAGTAACCCAGTGAAAAACTGGCAGAAATGAGACTAGTTCAGCAGTCTCCTCTAGTATGATCTATCGCCTGTGTGAGCATACAGAAAGTTCATTGCAGGAAATGAATCAAACTCCCAGGCCTCTCAGACGGAGAAGATGAATCACTGCAAGGTTGGCAATGTAACGTAATAGCTTCATAGAGGATAATTACAGTAGAAATATGGCATTAATTTATGTCACTTAGAGTAATTTCCCCAACTCAATATTTCAAAGAATGAAAACTATTGCAAAGATTTTGTAAATTCAGTGATGTGCTTGGCCTGTCAGTGAAAAGTATGAATGGATCAAATATTTATCCTGCGTGAGACAGATATAAACTGAGATAAAATTGTGAAACGCAGTAGATGTAATAATGGAAAGATGATTCCCTTCTCTAACACACAGACTAAGGCAACCTATTTGGGAAACTCCCTGAAGATCCTTAGTAAGATATGCTTTATGATGATTTAAATAATGTTTTCTTTCACCAAATTTCCAGAAATCCCCAAAAGACTCAGCTCAGAAAAATATTCAAACATGTACTTAAGCTAATATAAAATGCCATCCTTGTTCAACAAAACTCTGAAGCATGCATTGAAAGACACTTAGATGTGTTCTTAGGAAATGGGTAAGCTACCATGAGGAGTGTGAATTACGATTTGTTAGTTGTTCCATGGAAATGATGTCCATGCTTTTCCACTGTGATAGTTTACTTCTCTGATATCTACTCAAGGTGTAACAGATGAGCATGCGGTTATCTCCAAGACTCTCTGAATCCAAATCCTGCCTAAATTTGTTATAGCTTGTTCATGTGCTCATACCTTGAATTGTTTTTAGAAATGGAACTTAGGAAATTGAACTTCTAGATTACTTCCTCATTCAATATGCTTAAGCATATTGAAATATTCTCACACAAAACCCCTCATCCTGTTATTTTAGGGTTGTTCATCTGTTGACCTCTGCTCATTTAACAGGCGTGCTTTTTTAAGACCGAAACGTATTTTCTGAAGCAGAGTATTAGAGCTTGAGAAATGAAGCCCAAAATTTGCCTTCTTAAATCCTGACAGTGATCTTCAGCTCCTGAAAGAACATAAGGACTGCCATAAACCACCCATGTTGCTCCAAATGTTCTCTCACAACAGGGATAGTGCTAAATATCCTTTCCCTAAATATCTTCCCAGTTTCCAGCAATCAACCTTTAAGGGCATTCTTGAGGCCAAGGTTCCATACTTCTGTTTAAAAACCTCTGCTGATCTTATCTTGTAGGAATTTGGCTAATCTTTACTTGAACCTATTTATATTTACAATCTCTTTAACATTAGGTGACAAAAAGTTCCACAAAGCATTTCTGAAATGCAAGGAAAAACCACAAGACTACTGTGCAAGACGGGAAACCAAGAAGTGAGAGAGCTGCAGGCAATGTGGTTACGTGACTCCTTTTCCCCTAGTTCCAATGGCACTAGACACCCTCCTGAGAATTAACAGAGATGAATCTGTGCAGATAGAAAAAATGTCATGTTTTTTTTGCTGGTATAGGAGTGATTGATATAGCAGCAGAAATCTTTGCGGAAAACAGGTTCCATTAATAAGATCCATAAATCTTCTTGTACATACTGAGAAAAAAATAAAAATAACAGCTACCAGAAGTGAAGAATTTTGAATGCGTATTGGGAGAAAAACTTTAAAAAAGCAAACAAACTTACTAGTATTAGAGCAATATAGGACATAGGGAAGCAGAAGATCAGGCACTACTCTGGGTACTTTCCCAGCTGAGAACTACGAAATACATGGGACACCACTGCTGTAGAGTGCAGTTGCCTGCCTGCATCTAACCACCATTTTGGTATTCTTAGACATAAACATGGTGAACCAGGTCTTCCAGAGATGAACCAAGAAATATTGCTGCATTACTACAACACAATAAATGTCTTGTTTCTTATATACTGTGTTTTCAAGTTTATTCTGTGGGTAGTCATAAGTTAAGGTTCATCTGAGTGTTAGAAACCACCTGAGAATTTTGTTCATCTGAGCATTTCCATTTTGGCTCTTGCTCTGCCAAAGGCCAAATGGGACCAGCAGCACGTTCTAGTGGCAGTCATATTCTGCTGGCTCTGCTATGATGCCAGAAAACTGACGTTAGTCCTTGTACACACTTTTGTGTTCTCACTATTAAACAGTAGACAAAAATGCCACTTGATCGGTTTGACTGTGTGAAAAATGTGGACACAGACTTCTCAGCTATGTCACATTTTCGTCACCTTGATAGGAAGCTGTTGCTTGGTCAGCCCCAGATAAAAGGAGAAGTGAGAAAGTTTTACCAGATCATCTCCTTGCTTCTTTTTAGCGGCACAAGATTGCTTTCCCCAGCTGGGTAATACATATCATCAACAACAAAGCACAACAGTGCAATTTTCTTATGTAGCATGTAAGAAACAAAACCAAAACAATCACTGATTCCCAAGGTGACTACCAGTCACTTAGCAAAGAGGCACTGTTATAAGTCTGGATCATGTTTTACTTCAACACTGGAAGCAGCAGGTCATATCGTGTCAAACTTTTTTAACCCAAAGTTCCCACTCATCTCAGTGGGGGTTTTGCTTAAAAACATAACAACATATTGTCAGTAGACGCTGCTGTCTTACATGAAAACATGTAGCTGCAGATAATGTGATATAAAAGTAGTTGATATCGGGAAAAAAGTGAAAAAATATTTATGAACACTTTGTGGGAATAAGCAGATTTTATTGGTTCATCCCACTTCAATCCTAGAAATGTTATCCTACTGTTTCCCCAAGAGCACCTTCAGATATATAGAGATATATTTCTGTATTTACCTGGAAGAAGGAAGTAAGCTTTGGATAGCGGTGATAAATACAAGAACAATAAATGCGCACACCAAGTTTGATTTGAATACTTCATCCCGCATTTGAGAATACTAGAATAAAAAAAAAACCAGAAGAGTAAATTAGCCATTAACCCATGCAGTAGTTTAATAAAGACTGATGCATATAGGTGACTTTGGGGAAATTAGCAGGGAGAACTAATAAATCAATATACCTGAATTTTTTTTTTTAAATGAAACACAACAAATAAATCATTAAAAAGCCGTTAAAATACTCTATCCAAGAGAGCAAAACTCTGTAATTATTTGCTTTAAAAGTCCTCAGGTAGATACTAGGGGTTTGTGTCACTGAAGAGAATACTAAATACTTAATAACTTAGCCAGAGGAGCCATGGGTTTCCTCACCTGAAGACAAACACTGAAGTCAGCTGCAACTCTGCATGCATGATGTCATGGAGGTGTCTCCATGCTTGCCAAATTGAGGCCATTCTGTTTTCTTTTTTACTTTTTTTTTTTTTTTAAGAAAAGTATGTAATTTGGGACATTCTGCGACTATTTGGGATGTGGGTCACGATCTCTGTATCCTAACTTACCCAGAGACTGTGCAGAAACTTGATAATATAAGCATTCTCCAAGGAGAAAATTAAGGTATTGTGTAAAAGACCGGTTGAGAGGTATTATTATTATGACTTATTGCAAAAGTATTTTTCTCCAGCATATCAAAACACTGATAACGCTAGCAGGTTCCCCTTTTATGGGAGTGACCAAGAAAAGGAGTAACGGATACATTGGTGAATCACCATGGATCAGTTAAAGTGGAAAGATTACCTAAGTCCTCAGCTGGTATTTATCACTACTAATTCAGTTAAACTCCAATTTTTACAGCAGATGAATATTGGTACATAGACATATTTTTGTAAATCTCTTTATCCTATACTGATGCCACTAAATTTTCTTCACCTAATAAAAATCCCACAGATGCCTGCCCTGGTCATTTTCCTTCTCTGAACAATAACTCCATTTTATTTAGTCTCTTGCAGTTTTGAAGACGCTAAGAGTTAGATGCACAGAATAAAAGCAAACCAGAGTCAAAGAGATACCAGGTATCAGAATCTTTCTCCAGCAACTTGGAAATAAGACAAACTGCAGTTATAAATGCCTAGAGAGCATTATAATTGAGAAAAGATAAAACCGATGAAGAAATGTATCAGGAACATACATCGAGAGAGTTCAGCTATGAACTGCATTTTATAGCTAATCTGCTCTTGAAGGAAGATCCTATCTATACTTAGACTGTATTCACTACACGGACCGTCGGTAGGGACTTCATCTTAGTTATAAACATCTGGTCAAAAGAGTCTCAGGATCCTGAAATGAGAAAAAGGCTTCTCGCTTCCCTGCTCCCATTTGTTATGAGTAAGAGGGAGGGTTTATTTGTAGGTGTCCCTCGTTTTGACTCCTCCTCCGCGGTGATTATATCCTGTGTCTGCTGTTGGCAGAAGCAATATCCCTTTGACATGATTTTCAATGGTGCTTACAGGCAACTCCATTTTCCTGCTTGAAGCACAGAGCCACTGACCTTGATTTCATGTGCAGGAAAACAGAACTGCATCAGTCTGCCTAAAAAATGGACCAGGACCTTTTTTTTTTGTTGCGGAACATAAAGAATCAAAGGGAAAAGAAAGGTATATATGTTCCTTAAAATATAACATGAATCCCATAACTGTTCCTTAGGGAAAATATAGAAAACTAATTGAATGAAATAAAAACATGGAATTGCCCACTGTGTGGAGCATTATGTCAAAAGGATGAATGCTGTGGTCTAATCAGTAACAATATTGTGATGAGAAATTGTTAACACCTCTGAGGCAGCACAAACACGAATGATAAATCTACCCCTTAATGACTTGGAGAAGTAACTGAAGGACAGACTAAGCGTCAAGGTGCTTCCATAGGTATGGGGAGGCACGTACCAAATTAGAGCCACGTAGAGTGCTAGGAAGAATTGTGTGTGACCTTCTCTGCAATGAAGACCTTGGCTGCAGCATCCCGCAGACCTACCTGCACTGGCATGGCTCGCTGATGGCATAGCGAAGGCTCACCCTGCTTCCCATGGGTCCCATTTTCCTGCGCTGTTGGGGGGGGCACATTTTATCTACCGGTTAACCCAGCCAGCTAGCTGAAACTCAGCTTACCTAGGAAAGGCCAAGTTTCCTCTGCCAAGTAATGCTGCTTATTCCCCACCTCTCCTCTCTTTTCCCAGGGCTCTTTAAAAGGGGAGTACCGGTAATACAACAGGGTTTACGTGTTCACCTAGAGAAAGTGTTTGTGCACTGGGGAGGAAGGTTTTTGGTCTTATCCTCACTGGTGCTTTTTCACTCAGATAAGACCTTATGGATGAAAAGGGAGACTGTGGGTTTTTTTCTTCAGAGCAATGGTGTTTGTGCCATTGGAAAAGCTTCTGCTGTACAGGGGAGAGACAGAAGATGTATCAGGAAGCCCAAGGAAGGAGAAAAGATGGATGAGCTCCTGAGAAGACCAAAAAGTAGACACAGATCCAGTTGTTGGCCAATGACAGAAAAGAAGATGCTGAACAGGCCCAGAGTTTGCCAAGTGTTTCTTACAGACCTTCTTGCCACTGGAAGTTTCTGGATTGAAGGAAAGAGGTGAGGCTCACGTCTGCAAGGATACAGCATGCGAGAAGGGCAGAATTTGTTTCCTATTCATTTAATTTCTATTTATCTTACCCATCAGAAATTCTGAAACAGAGAAACTCAGGTATTTTGGTCTAATATTTGACCGAAGAAAACTTGTACTGTGAAATTCAAAGCCCTTTTGACATTTTCAGTGTGCTCACCTCACAGAAAATATGTAGACACTTCACCTCTAAGCCCAGTCTGATTTATGATCCCAATATAAATATGCAGGAAGACTTAGAATGTCTTTATACAAATCTTTACATTGGAAACTTTCCTTAACAAAAACCTTACCAGCATGTAAAATTTCCTGCCCTGTTACTATGTTTTATCCTGTATGAAAGTACATGGTACTGGTATTTCCAAGTCACTGCTATTAAGGTAGAGCTTCATAATGATCTCTTTTAATTATTGGAAATCATTTAAAGTAGTATCAGATTTTCTTTATGAGCTATTACATATTTGGGAACCTTTAGTGTATTTTCACGCTACCATTAGAAGTACCCTCCTGTGATAAGTTTTTTGCTCTATCTGCCTACATCTTATTTGTGAAAAAAAGCCCTAGCAAAATTGAGAGTGAATTAATCTCTAAATGAGATATCAAGTGCTCATGAGTGAAATACAGGTTAGTAATGACTAGTCCATTTGGGTAAAGAATCTATAAAATACACCAGGTGGGGATCCTGCACAAGTTCTCTGAAAAACGAGAGATTGCAAAATTCATGTGGAGATAGACATATTGCCTCAGGGACAAAACCTGGTCATTAAGGCAACCGTTACTGCTCACTGTGGAATCTACATTTATTCTATCACCAAGAAGGACATAGAGCAATGAGAAAAGAGAGGAGTGGGAAGATGTACCGATGGCTTAAACTGCTGCGATATACCAGTCATTTAAACCATTGTAAACCAGGTTCTGTGCTAGCTCCCACAGTAGTTTTGGGCATGCTGATTCCAGAATGTTTTTTTTATTATTGTCTTTTGAAACCTTAAAGGAAGCAAAACAGCACTTTCATTGCTAGCGTAAATCTGCTGTTTGCAATCGTTTTATAATGAAAAAAACCCGAAACAACCTAGACTGTTTAAACAGAAGTCCAGCATGACATTTCAGATCTATTCAAGTGATCCCATGACATGGTAGTCCTGTTACTAATGCAGAAGGAAGAAATATAGCTTATTATTCATACGGTTACTCACTTCTCTGTGGTTTGAGGTACACTGCATTAACACAATTCTTATTGAACAAAGTTAATGTAACACTTCTTGTTTGGGTTCTCAACTATGGGTACTGGTTGTTCTGCCTATTGAATAACTGTAAAGTCTGGGGTGAGAAGTACTTGCAGATAAAAGAAATAAGTATTTGGTAGATGCCAGCGCTGCCTGAGTGTGTGATGACTGAATGTGAGGGCACAAGATTTTACACGGGAGAAGTTACTTTAGATCAGAGCTACCTCTGACCTGAAGCTGCCCCTGGTCTGAGCAGAAGGTCAGTGGCAGCAAATGAGAATGGCGGTGTGAGATGGAAGGTCCATGGACATATACTGTCTACTTGCTCAACAACACTGCAGGGAGCAGCTCAAGATGCTGATGTAGAAGGTCATGTAAGCAGTTGCAAAATGTTAATGGCTAGAAGGAAGCATAATTCCAGACTGAAGGGTTAGGGGTGCGGAGAGCAGAGGGAAAAGGCTTCTGAAATAGCTTTATGAGACTCCAATTTAAATCTGAGTTTGTTTTGTTTTGTATTCTAAATGGACAAGAAGAAGGCAGAAAGTGATAGTAATATAAAATAATATGGAGGAAATAGCTACTTTCGGTAGCAAAAGAATTCACATTATTTTTTTCGTGACTGCTTGTAAACTATGGCTTAACACTAAGGCTACTAGGACAAACCTGTAATTACTGCACAGGCAAACAAGGAGGGAAGGGACATTTCCCACATTGTCCCACAAGACATTGCCTCTGCCTCTAAGGAAGAGGACGCTGTGATTCATCTTTCCTTAATCCAAATCATCCCTTTGCATCCCGGTGCGTTCCCCACCCTTCTCTGAGCACATCTGTGGTGCTCCAGCACCCTGAACGAAAGCAAGGAGGTTGCTAGCCAGCAACTACTCAACTCTTGGAGGCGGATGAACCAGAGCAAGTAAAACAGCTCTGATATTTTTAAAAACTTTACTCCTGTGTGATACTAAACCCCGTTGTGATTTAGAGGACAGAAAGAAGATTCATTCTGCTTTACGGGAATGATTTTGTGTTTGTGATGCCTGGGCTTACTGGTTGGGACTAACACTTAAGGAAATCTTGAATGAAGGCACAATGTTTTAAGCATTGCGGCTCAGGTTAGCATTGGAAATGTCATACTGAGAAGAAAATGTATCAAAAATGCTCAAAATGTTGACTTTTAAATAAACTTTTTGTCATTCAGATGCAATTCAAAATGTTATCGATATTTTATCTAGACTTTTTCACCTTATCTTTTGACCTTGTGCCTTGAAAAGATTAAAGATTACTCATGAGTTTTGGGCCGTTAGATGGTAATTCAGAGAATATCAGAAATCTTGGGTTTCACTTCCACTGGGTCCCTGTCAGCTTTGCATAATGACTGCACTCAAAGAAATATCTTCATGTCTTCTGTTGTGTCAGCAGTGGCTAATTCAGTTTTGAGGATTCTGCCTTGTGTCTCAGTGTCATAAATATTCTCTTGGGGAAACTGAATCTTTTTTTTTTTTTTTTTTTTTTTTAAATTAACCTTCCTTTTTTCCCTCTGCGGGATTGTTTGTGAAATAAGGGCTTAAATATACTTCAAGCAGAATTTTTCTTTTCCAGTGGTTTTCATTAAGCTCTCACCACTGATACCACCTGAGGACTGGTCTCCCATAAGTGAAATAAAAAGGTTTGTTTTCCAGTGGAGATTAAAGTGATGATGGAGAAGTGGGCCTCCACGCTTGCAGTTCCCCATTATTTTTCTTTCTTTTCAGTCTAAGTGAACATCCTATCGCAGACCTACTGTTGCTGCATTGTAACAGCATAGAAGTCAATATGTCATCGGTTTGCAAGGAAGATTCTCCCATTGCCTTATCTTTTTTAACTTTTAACTTACATCTGCATGTAGACTGAAATAGAAATTGATGATATCATACTACCGTTGAGAAGCAGCAAAGACATGAACAATATTTACCTCTTAGAAGCAGATGTTAAAAAAAGGATGTTTAAAACAAAGAGTGGACAAATTAGTTTTGACTTGAAATAAACATAGCAGCTGCCTAGAGAACATCACATGGATCCTATGACTAAATCAAAGAAACATATCTATGTTAATATAGATACATGTTTTGAATAGAAGTGTCAGTTTATTAATACGCTCAATAATTGTTTGTGCCAAAGCAACCTGTCATCTGACGGAAAACTACTTGTACTAGACATCAAATGAAACCCGGCAAATGGCTGTTGTTTTGAGAAGCAGAGTTTGCTCAGTGTAGGCATTTTCCAACAATGAACTATGATCATTGCAGCATTATAACACCTGCATCATGACACTGTCTAGTATGACCTCCAGCTCAGTCCCAACTTCTGAAAACTGAAACAAAATGAAAAAGAAAAACAAAACCAGAAAACAAACAACACAAGCTAGAACCTAGAGCTTCTCTACTTCAGTGGACATTTATTACAGTTTGAGTTGTGAATAATGCAGCTACCAAGACCCAGCTACCTTATGCTCCAGGCTGGAGTCTTTAAACATCAGTGAAAAAGGCTTGATATGCTCTCTTCTCAATTTATCGCCACTCCGTAAGTCGATGGTGTGCTCTATTCGCTTGTTAATTTCCTCAGGCCCAGACTGGACATGCAAAGCTTGTGCAAGATGGTTTGGAAGCAGATTTATTGAATTTCTTGTTAGGGCAGCCAGAGTCTAGGGGAAAGCACATGCAAACAGAATAAACCTGCTGGTCCCCTTGGGTTAAAAATGCAATGTTTTAGATCATGTTGCATTGCAAACCATTACAGCATTCCATGCAATTCATTCAATGAAATCTATAAAAGTGTAAAATAATAAGTCTGTTCCACTAAACACATACAGTACATTAAGGGGAGTACTTTAACGCCCTCTTTTATACAGACTAGGAGGTTTGCTGCTGCACTGAACACTAGGAATATATTCCCCTTGCCAGATTCTGCTAATTAATTAATAGAGCATGCATGAGGGGAGTACACACCAAAAGTCACAGCAGGGTATCATCTAACTCAATGGTGTGTTTTAACAACTAAGAATGGAAGCTACAGAAAACAGAAGTCACAAAACAAGAGTAATGATATTTTTCTGGATCTTAAAGTTACTGGATGTGTGTAGGTAAGGAACAGATCACTTAGGCAGGAGTGAAGAAGGTGACATTTCTGATTACTTCAGCATGGGTTTTCAAAGAATATGTTCTTCTTCACTACTGGTGTATTTCAGCCAGTCTAGATTACAGTTAGACTATACGATTTAATTTAACTGTAATTCGTATTATTATTTTAAATATTATCTCAAATGCATTATTCCTTTGGTATTTCATTGACTAATCAAAAGAAAAAAAAGACTTTTGCACAGCTTCACAAAGGAAAGCTAGCAGAGGTAGTATGAAGGGTGCTTCACCTTCAGGAAAGAGGTAGAGTTTGCTTTTATAAAGAGATTAACTCGGTCCAGTTTCATGGTATCATTTCAGGTCACAAACCACAGTGAAGCAGCACTTTCCCACTTGAATGGGAAAATAAACTCTACTACCTGTGACATTCCCAAGGGTTAACAAATGTTAATGAATGGAAAGGTTATAAACCTTCATACATCACAGCATAAGACATTTCAGAATTATTATGGACAAGAAGTACATTTCTGCTTGATAAAAGTTACCCTATAGATCCTTACTGGAAAGATCTGTTATATCTCCTACTGGGTATTGTTGGGAACAAGAGTTTGGGATGGATTCATCACCAGATTTCTCTGCAAAGCCAATTCTTTTCAGTCATGGCATTACGTACACCAAATAATATAGGGAGGTTTCCTTTGTTCGTTTTCAAGTATAGTTAGCCATTATATTCTAACGAATCTTGGAAAGCACATTAAAACACAGGATGGGTCTCAGATACCCACTGTCAAACCCCAAGTGACAACTTATTTTACAATCCTAAAACAAAGTCCAAGGACTCTGTAGTCATAGATAGAATCTTGTTTTCTCATATTCCATCTTTTGATGAGTAACTTAAGAGCCCAATATATAGGCAGAAAAGGGCATCAGCACTGAAATCTTCTGTCTATTGAAGTGAAAAGCAATCTTCCTGTTTGCTTTAGTAGAAAAAGGACTACAGCAGAGAAGGTTTGGCAAATCACTCCACTCAAATCTCCCCATCTTCTCTCCAGAAAATCAATATCGTCAACATTCGGAGAAAAAAAAGTATCAAGGAAACTTTTCTCATACTAAAGTTTCAGATATGCCCGAATCTATATCTTAGCCTTGGAGTTAAGGTGGAAACTCTAAGGTTAGAGCCAAATCCCAGGAAGAAAATCCATTGAGTCAACTGTGTAAATACTGTATTACTAACACTAAGGCACTACTTCAGTTTAGATGTTCCTAACTCTTAAACTGAGCTATGGAGAAAAGTTAAGATCAATTTGTGGTGGCTGATATCGCATAAGAGGGCCTGAAGTCACTGGTAAAGGATGAGATCACATCAGATGCTGTTGTGTGCATTAATTCCTCATAATTAGTTCATATTGCTGTATCTCTGCTGGAAGTGAGGGTGGAGAGGATCCCTAATGTTTTAGTTGGGGATTGTGTTTTATTTACATGAGGAAAGTGATCACAATTCATCCTAGTAAATGACTACATTTTGCTTCAAATTATATTTTAAAATTTGATTAATATGAAGAACTGTCTTCTTGCTGAACGTATGAAGTGGTTTACAATTCGTGGTAGATGAACATGACATTTCACCACTATGGCAATGATGCCCGTAGTATTGGTGCAAAAATTAACTTGGAAGTTGCATTTATCTTCAGAGGATAACATGGAAATTCATATTTGAGTTTAGTGGAGTCTTGTCTCCCTCATACCCATGCACATACTTAAGAAAACAGCTTCCCTGTAATTAGTAATAACAATAATGAAAAATACGATGCAAATTAGTGTCCCAAGAATATGTTCTAACCACATTTTGTCTCCGTATCCCCCTCTTTGCTCTGCATCTTTTAAGTCTGAGTTACGCCAACATGAAGAAATATTGGGTGTCCCTATTTCTTCTCCTGGTTTTGTGAACAGCTGTTTGAAAGACACAGTTGTGAATCATACAATGGGCTTTTGAACTTTCCTGGTGCTGACAATAACCATTCAACATCCAGGAACCTATACAAGGTTCTGTTAGGAAAAAGCCCAGCCAAACTTGCATCTGAAACTAAAATATAGGATGAATCAAAACAAACAAATGATAAAACTCCAACTTTAGAGGTATTGTATAGAGACTTTAAAAAGGTAGCTGGGATTAGATTTTACTTCCTTCCCACAAAGTTTTCATGCAACAAGTCCAAGCATCCTGACCTCAAAAAGAAGGGAAATTTTTAATTTAGAAAACTCTGGGAAAGCTTCAAATTATCTTTTCATACTGCAAACACCAGGTCTTGAATGGAAATAGGGAAATACAAGGCTACATGTTTAAAGACACACAATACAGGTCAGATTTGGTTGAAGAGGAAGACACCTAAACAAAGCTGTCTAGGTGCTTGGTGTCTACACTTCTGTTACTGGCAATATGTACTCTGGATACTTTCAGTTGCCCAATCGTATGCAGCTATGGTCAGCTGAGGGTGTCCTGGACAACAGTCTGAAGATAGGAGATATGGCGCACCACCTACAGGAACCTCATGCACTGCTAGTTGATGGTGGTGACCAGCTGGAGTGTGCTAGGGTATCTCAAACTGCAATAGACCACCACAGTTAAGAAGCTGAATCAAGCTTTTACTCAGCATGTTTCAGCATAGGTGTTTAGCACTATCTGGGACATCAGAGTCTCCTACCTACCTTCTAACCAATAGTTCAGATGATCACATGTCTTTTATAGGCCCCTTGTCATATGGATGTCTCAGTCATCCCAGAGAACCACGTATAGTACTAGACCCTTATGTTTAGGAGCTGAGCTGTGTGGGAGATTGACACCTGGGACAGCTGGTAGATACACAAATGCAGATGCCTTGGTTTTGAACTGAATTCCATCCTGTTGTTTATACTTGTCTGTCATCTTGACAGTCTTTAAGTATAATTTTTGTGATAACTGGTAAGAGTCACTGCAGCCATCAGTAAAATATGCTTACTCAAGACACAGACATTTTAATTTGCTTTTTTCCTAATTCACATCATTATAGGCCCACCAGATGCCTCCAGCACCGCGCACAGTGACCATATTATGCTCTCAGCTACTTCCTTTGGAAGGCCCAGAGAAGAAATCCAACATCATCAGCTATTAATTTATTTTATGGGAAGAGGTCTTAGAACCATAGAACAATTTTGGTTGGAAGGGACCTTTAAAGGTCATCTAGTCCAACCTACCCTGCAATGAGCAGGAACATCTTCAACTAGACCAAGTTGCTCAGAGCCCCGTCCAACCTGACCTTGAATCTTTCCAGGGATGGAGTATCTACCACCTCTCTGGGCAAATGGGTCTTCACTCTCTTAACATAAAGCAACTTCTGTCCAACTTTCTGTGCTTTAGAAAAGAAGCCCAGGCACCTGTTTCAGTAACAGAAAACTCCATGCGTATTGGGCATGGCCTGAATTTCAGAGCAGATACTTGCATCCTTACCACCAGATCTAAGCCACATGGTGCTAACTGTGCTGTAGACACATGCAGCTTTTGTTAATGTCTGTGACTGCATACATAAACAGTCTTTATTCTGTTCCTTACTGACAGCAACACAACTTCAATTCACTGCCTTAGGCTGCCCGTAGAAAATGAGGTTGAGGTAAAGAACATGGATTGTGATGAATTTGAATTTGGCAAGAGGGCTCACCAGACACTTTGCCATTTCATATTCTTTCTAACATAACTACAGCTGAAAGTATGACACGTGATCAGGATTGCTCAAATTTTGTTGTAACTTACATTGGATAAAGAAACCATTTAAATGGTATTGGCAAATATTCAAACATATGGAGTGATTCATTGTTGGGTTGCTGCTACTTGGATTCTCAATGTTTGCTGCTGCCAGTGACCTTTAGGTGGCATAATTAATGTTATTAAATGTTTAGTCTGTCCAAGGCTGACACATCCCTGGGAAAAGCTACTATATCCTAATATAATTTAAATCTATCATCTGACTTCTCAGCTGAAATACTTTATTTATGAGCAGTAATGTTTATTGTCTCAACTTTAAAATTGTAAATTACATAATAATTGAATCACACATTAGAATAGCAGATTTTTTAAATCTTATATTCACCACAAAGCTTATTGCAAATCTGTGTAATATAAAATTATAGTTATTTCTAGCAGAACAACAAGTTCTTAAAAAAACAGTGAGAAAGTATTCTAAAAATGGATTGTTTGTTGTCATAAAACAAAAATTTGCTTTAAAACAACTGTTTAGTTATACCTATTTCAACAGTTTTCATGGACTATTTACTAGTTTATTGCGTGGAAGTTGTTCAATAAAAACGCTAGTCCTTTATTTCCTTCCTCCTCTTTGTTAGTATCAAGGTCAGCTTTGGCTGAGAAAATGATCAATGAAATGATAGCCTACTCCGCATAGATTTTTTTGGACTACAGAAATTGGAATGTCTTAAAGGGAAAGAAGAAGAAACAGAGAGAGATCAGAAGATATTCACAGCAACATGCACTCATACGTCTACTCCTAATGAAATGAGAGTATAGAGACAGGTCAGCAAACTACAGTGAATACTAAAAGGCAGCGTACATGCAGATACACAGATGTACAGAACATATATAAAACAGGTTTTTATGTAACAGCAAACTATGCCATGCTCCGGTTCAGTTTGAAGAGACGAAGAGACCACCATGGGCTGATTGACTGTGAAAGCTTATCACTTCTGAGCAGATTTGTAAGAAGGAGAAGACAGTTGACAAAGCAAGACCTCCACACAACAACGCTTGGACTTCAATAGACAGTGGAGACAAGTAGGACTAAGGATGTACAGCAGAAGAAACGATATATCATGTCATTACAGATCCCTCAGAAAAATGGAAGAAAACTGCAGCTGACCTTGTTTCATAAAGACTCATCAATCTTTCAAATGCAGTGAAGAGTGGTGTCTGAGGGCATTTTAACCTTTCCATCTGTAACTCCTCCAAGCAAGCAGACTTTACAAGCAATTTTTATGACTGTAGAAGAATTGCTGGTTCCCAGGGTGCTAGTAATTAGCCAAGCAACGCTTTTGGAAAAGATCTGATCAGGAGCAGTTTTTATTATCTCATACTCCTATTGAGCTATGCATGACCTGGGACTCTAACTTACCTGGTAGTGAACCCTAATTATGTCTTAAAAGCTAAGTTTTTAATGGTTTTTTTTTATTAAAAAAAGAAAGTTAGTGAAGAATGGGCAAACTGTTTTCACAAGGTGGTTTTTTAAGGTAGAGCTTTTTTCTTTCCCTTGTATATCATCAACCTAGACTATATCTTTTCCTCTGGCACAATGTCCGTTCACTCATCCCTTTACTTTGACGGCAGTGCAGTGAAGCTATGCAATGAGACACACACTCCGACTAGAATGTCCTCAACAGTTTAGTAACATTAGCTTTACTTTTAAGTTGCTTCTTTATGGACTGGTTCAATTAAAACTAAGCTGCATAGTATTTAATTTCAGTTGGAAAACCCCCAAACCTCTGGTCCCCTGGCGTTTCCCCAGTCTGGATACATGATTTATTTCTGCCCTGAAACAATTTGTTTAATCCTCTGCTGTTACAGTACGTGTTAGAATAAAGGTTAAAGATGAATTTGTCTCCTCTGAGGCTTCCGTTATTGAAATGCACTCAAGCATGCATTTATACTTGACGACATTAAAGGAAGTTTGACTTACGTTCTGTTTTCCCACTATGTTATCAAATGGAAGTTCAGGGCTCCAGGATCCTTCGGTAAACGTCGCTCCACTGTTTCTCCTGTCGGAGGAGCTGACAGCCTCTTTCACAATATCTTCAGGCAAAGTCAACAGACTCTCCTCAGGTTGTTTAATTAAATAAGTCTCAATGTTATGTTTCCTCAAGAACTCATTACGCTCTTTACCATGCCCTTCTTCAACTTTATAATCCCCATTCAGGCAGTCCAGAGTGGCTTTGGAGATGTGAATTCTCCTGCATAAGTGAAATAAGTAGTAGCAAATACTGATTGTGCTCTAGTACACATAGGTAAGAAGGAGTTTATGAACTCTGCATCATTTTTTTAATGTGATGAATAAACAGAAGGTTTTCTATTGTATATGAGGATTTCTATAAAGAAAATGAAATAGTGTATTCAACAAATATGAGCTTAGTTTGGGGACAAAGATGGTTAAGGCATGTTCACATCAGTGGGATCTCATGAATGCACAAAGTCCTCTCACAGGAAAAACACTTTGGTATTCACACCTGATAGTTTTTCTCACAGTAATAGATTAATGGGAGACCTTCCTGAGTAAAATACTATTCAGAGTGAATGAAAGTTGCCACTTCAGTTAAATATGGTGAGAAGAAAATATGTGGTATTTATTAAAGCAGTTTGTGTGAAAGCTTTTTAATTTCCTTCAGTTTCCTTTGGTAGTTTAGATAGTTGAAATTAGTGCTCTGATTGCATCTGAAGTGAATTAGGGAAATAGGGAAACTATATAAAGACAGGTGGGGTAATAATTTCTGGTAAGACTAAGTGATGATTTCAAAGAGCTTTTGGAAAAGTGAGGTTGAGTCTAAGAGACAACATACAAAAAGCTCAAATTTTGCAAAAGCATGGTAAGGCTTTAGAAGTCTTACAATCAAACATGGAGGTGCTTGGTATTTGGACTTAACCATAACTATGACTGCTTGAGAAGGACAGAAAGAAGTTCAAGTAAAAAAAAAAAAAAAAAAAGACAGGGAAAAAGTAGGCTTTATTTCTATTTTTAAGAAACCTTTTACTTCCTACATGTAAGGTAAATTGCAGACTCCTCTAAAATACATCTGCATGGTTAGCTGTGCTATATCTTATAATGCAGCATCATAAATGCAATAAGAGGACATGTTCATTAGGCACTTAGCTAACTCAAGCAAATAAATGTAGTGACTCCATTAAGATACTTTAAAATCAGGTTATTTTTCAAATTTGCATGCAACACACTTTTTGAAAGTCAGGCTTGGAGACAGGTTCCTAAAATTCAATCTGCTAAAATTCTTGATCATTTCTTAATGACACGTGCTGAAGCATTTTTCTCAGGCACCACAAATTGCCTTCTCTCCACTGAAGGAAATGCTTCTAGCACACCCCTGGCAGCTTTCTTCTGGAAATTAAAGGATACCAATACAGAGTTAAATTGCATATAATATTGCTGGAATAGGAAGGCTATAAGCACATATAAAGTGCTGATTGTCTTTAAGCATTGTGAAACACCCATGGGTATCAGAATTTAGCACAAACTGGGTCTATGTAGAGTATTAAATACCAGTATATAATTAAAAAATCAAAAATTTGTGTCAGCCATTTTTTAACCTGTCTCAGCTTCCCTCTGAAGTTAACACAGGACAACTTTCACTGTCAGAAGTCATGCCATTATGATATCCACAGAGATGAGTACTCTTTTGTAGTCAAATATCAATAAAACTGACAATAAAAAACAAAAAAATTGCCTCCCAAATGTAAGCAACTTTTGGCCTGGACTTTAAAACCAGATCATATAATGTCACAGAAAGACAATGCATTTCCTAGCTCTTAGAAACCCAAACAGACTAAATTGATTTAAATGAAGTATTAGTTAAAAAAAAAAAGAAGACAAGAAAAAAAGAAAAAAAAAAAGAGGAAAGAAAAAGAAAATGATACATTAGTTTCCAGGGTGACTATCTTTGTGTTGAGTTTCCACTAATACAATTTGGGAAGACTGCATTATAAAGCCCTGAAATATGGATTTTATAATGGAAATGATAACAGCTTTAACTAGAGCGTAGAGCTGACTATTGATGTAATACCCTTAAATGAACGAAATTTTAATGAATAGTTGGAGATTAAAAATATTTTCTGGTTTCACCTTTTGTACAGCTTACTTAAAAAAACTTATAATGTAGAGTGGAAAGATGTCTTTCTAATTTTATATGAATGCAGTAGATCGGGAACCCGAGCATTGAAGTGAAAAGGTACAGCCTGTCCTACTGTTGAATATATCAGGTCCAAAGTTTTAGATGATACCTATCATTGATACATCCTGGAAAATTAATTATTAGCTAGGTTTTATGCAAATTCAATACCATAGATTAATACCTAGATACACCAGGTGAAGACTATTAGAAGATGAAGTCCTGACAGAGTAGTGTCTCAGAAATAACACTGTAGGATCTCACATGGTTTCCTTCTCGGGTGTTGTGGACACATTTTTTTCCTATCAGAAAACCAGAAATGGTTGGTTTTTATCAGTGCTGCCGAGTGCCTCCTTCCATGACAGTTGGGCTGCCTGCTTATGCTTCCTCACTCGGTGGCAATCTGTCCCCACATCACCCATGCCTACGACGTCTCAGGGTGATAAAGAACCGGCGAGGGGAAGAGCTGAGCCCCTTCTCTCTTGCCCTCAGACTGGACGGAGGGATCCTCCCCGTCCTGGGCAGGCAAGTTGCCTCCCTCGGCTGTGCACTCAGGCAAGGGTTCATCTTTGCTCTTGTTTCCTGCTGTGGGAGCAGGACCATTCAAAAACCCAGGGCAGCTTTTCAGCGCTGCTCTGGGAATGGGAATGATCTCCGTATTGTGGCAGGCAGAGGGATTTGTACGCCGGCTTCAGGGAGAAGTAAGGAGATGCTGAAATGAACTTAACTGCTCCATTAAATCTGCTCTGCACATGAGGAAAGTCTGATGTAAATCACTGTTTTGAGGGACTTTTAGTGAATTGCTGTCACATACAGGCTTTGTTCTGTTGGCAAACTGATATACGGGAGTGGAAATCACTCTGCTCCGACAGACTGCAACCTAGCCAGGCATTTTATCAGCGGCAGCAAGGTGGTGCGTTCTCTGGGTTATTTATTAATAGCCGTACTACCTGCATGCATCAACAGCAATAAACTAGACTTTTTGCACGTGCGGATGGTGAAACTTAGATGATTGATTTGCTCATGTTAACAAAGCAGCATGTGACCTTTCTTAGTCACCTGGGGTTATCACATGGGATAAGCAGCAGGAAAAGGAAATTTCTTCCGCAGTTTTATACACTGGTGACATATGCAGAGTATAGAATTTGTTTCTGGAGCATGCAATGTTTCATTTTTTGCTGATTCTAAGAGTATAAAGGTCTGCTTTGCGGAAAGGTGAAGGGGACCTGCATTTGCAAGTACAATATAAAGCAAATATCTTTCTAACTTCCTGGGAACATGACAGCTCTGAAAGATCCTGATGTGTGTGTAGGGAGTACAGCACATGACTCAGATTTGATGACTTAGAATCTCTCTCACTCAAGATGATAGCGTCACTTAGACTTTTTCTGCATAAAGATGTCCGCTGTTATTGTTTCTATGTTCCATGCCAAAAATCGAATTGTTGTAGGGGATCTTTTGCTACATCTTTCATCAACAGATGGTGGAACTGAATGCGAACAGAGGATGCCTGCAATCACTACTGTTGCTTCAAATTTAGGATTTGCAACTTCCAGACTATCATGAGATATAGACTGTGTCAGGAAGAAATAACATTCTGTTTTCCAGGTGAATCAGCCACCACAGACAAAGAAAAACTAGGCAGCTCAATAGAAAATCATGTATTTTCACATATAGACAGGCTGATATAAATGTCTCAAAACACCTACTAAATGTACATGCAGACTTCCTAGAGAGCCTGCTCTCCATAATGACTTGTTATTAGCGTAATGATCTATGAACACATATTTCTTCCCACAATTTGTGAATTATGAAATAAAATAAATTACAGCCTTGTGCCTCAGAACAGTATTTGAATGCAAAGGATGAGAGAATGAAGCCTGGCAAAACGTGGGAATGGTCAACACCTAACCAGGAAATTTGGGCTACGTCTGAGTATTGTATGGGCTGAATACAACCACTGACCTTTTTGAGGAAACTATAGCTGGCAAAGAAAAAGAAATATTTTTGTCTTTTCCAGTGCCTCTGCAAGCTGCCCATTTCAACCTTTTTCGACTATAACCTCACAAATCCCTGCCAACCGCAAAATAGCAAAAAAAAAAAGGTCTTAGTTGACGAAATAAGGTAAGACAGTTAATCTGTTGGCAAGGTTAAGAGTGTACTGTGTTGACAATGTTTTCTAACTGCAGGAAATACATGTTGCCTTACCCAGGAATTCCACCTGACTCAAGTTTGTTTGCGATATCCACGTCCCATGACCAGACATCAAACTGCCACTTTCGCAGGCCCAACACTCCACAGAGAACTGATCCCGAATGTATGCCTATCCTCATGTCAATGTCGTGCTTTGTTCTTGACCTAACATATCTGTTAAACAAAATTAAAAAAAAAAANGACTCAGGAAAGTATATGCCACAGTTGTTCATATCCTTTAAAAAAGGGTACTACGAAAAATACAACATCATTTGTTATAAAGAACCACTTAGTCTGTAAAAGGAAGAGATAACTTTCTAGGTAGCAAAGTACAGCTACTGATAAAATGACTCTAAAAGCCAGATTATCATTAAGCGTTTAATTGTATGCATGGTTCATTGGCACATGTTATTGCACCTATTAGACAGAAAGAGAAAGATAGGGAAAGAAAAAGACGTCTGAGTGAAGTGTCTGGACTCATTTAGTCCTTTAGCTTGGAATTATAAAAGAGCATTCAACAACATTACAAAAACTATTATCATCAAACCTGCATATACTTTTATATTCTATTGGACTTTCGGAATAATTTTTGATATTTCAAAAATGTTACTTTATTAACTGAAATTTTCCAGGGTTACTCTTTGTCCAAAGGTGAATTATTTTCAGTAGATTTGTCCAGAACACCATTTGTTCTGTTATGATAACAGTGTGATTCTAAAATCAGTTTCTTCCACTCTGTGTGATGGCAAAGACCATTTCACCCCTTCAAAAGTAAACACATGTGGACATATTTGTTAACAGTCTCCAAAAAGGGGCTTTGTCCCAGAGCTGTTTTCAATTAATATGTCTACTGGTTATAAAGGTAATTTTACCGTGTTAAAACAGTATCTTCCTCTTCTGATACGAGACAACATATACTGTTCATAGCCACAGGCACCTTAGTAGTATCTGAGACCCAGGACTGTCTCTTCCAAATCAGTAGTGAGATACCCCAGCACATCACTGTGGTAACCTCACCACTAAAGTAATTGAGCTGTACCCATTGGGATGACAAAGAGAGCACTTCTCCTGTTCTGCCTGTCTAACAACAACTATTTGCACCAGAGATACTATTAGAGCTAGTGTTCGTTAATATTCGAATAGCATGCTCAGGATAGGAAAGGTGCAGGATTGCTACTGTTGGTCTACAAACAAGGCTGCTGTTTCTCTGTGAAAAGTCCCAGTTCTGTCGTCACTGAAGTCAATAGCAGCACAGCAAGAACACACAACACAGCAGGCAAAGAATAAACATCTCTATTTCACAACTCTGAAGCTAACTACCGTTGCCTCAGGTGCCTCAGTCATGACCTTGACAGAACGTTTCTAGAGGAGAAAAGGGTGAATTGCTCAGCGCAGTCAATACTTGGCCTTTCATTGTTGCAATGGGGCATCAATTCAGTTTGGGGGGG
>VYXH01010175.1:434695-501016 GCA_013397275.1 Burhinus bistriatus
TGGGGAAGCTATTGATGTTGGGGGGGGGGGGGGAGAAATTAGAGTTTCAAAATGGAGGTAAACTAATCGTATAAAAACATGAGGGACTGAAAATAAGCCATTAATCTTTATTTCCCTTTCCTGCATATTCCGAAACCTTGGAGAAAATCATGCATATATGTCCCAGTGCAGTTGTTTGTCTACTACAGAAGATCTGCTCATCATATCAGGAAGTTGACACATTTCAGATAGCTAAAAGAGATTTAAAAAAAAGTTAATCATAAAATAATAAAAAACAAGCTTTGGGAAGGGATTTATCTGTGTTCTGAGTTTACAGATTTCGTCTACAAATTCTTTATTGGTTTGCAAGCAAGAGGACTTGAAATGTCAAAATTAAACACACACCGGTCTGTGGAAGGTGGGACATGGAAACAACTCTTCCACACTGAAGTAGTGCCTTGAATGTTGTGAGAACAGGTAAGAGAAGTGAGAGCATTGTAATTTGTAATGTGGAAGAATTCTTAGAGATATGCTACAAAAAAGTCTAACTGCCAAAGGAATTATCACACAACTCCCCACATGATCGTTTCCCCCGTCTGGCTTTTTCTTTTGTTCAGACTAAGATAATTATTTCTCATTTTGTGTCTGATTTCCTAATCTTGAAATAAAAAGCTAGTTGGATCCAGAGGAATAATTGAGCAAAAAATCTTTTCATTGAAAAATGTACACAATAAGAGGACTGTAAGTTTAATAAAATGGTCTAATAGCATATATTTATGTAATCTTTCTCTACATATATATACACACATGCTATTAGACCAATTTAGATTTTAAGTACTACAGTATTTAACTGCTAATAAACACTAGTATTTAACATTGGACAAATACTAGAATTGGGCAATCATCAACAGCATGGAATTTAACAAGACCAAATGCTGGATTCTGCACCTGGGATGGAGTAACGCCAGGCACAAGCATAGATTGGGAGAGGAGTGGCTGGAGATCAGCCCTGCAGAAAGGGATCTGGGGGTGCTGGTTGACAGCAGCTCAACACGGGTCAGCAGTGTGTCCTGGCAGCCGAGAGGGCAAACCGCATCCTGGGGGGCATCAAACACAGCATGACCAGCTGGTCAAAAGAGGTGATTATCCCGGTGTACACAGCATTGGTGCGGCCTCACCTTGGGCACTGTGTGCAGTTCTGGGCTCAGCCATTTAAGGACGTGAAGGTCCTTGAATGCATCCAGAAAGCAACAAAGCTGGTGGTAGGGCTGGAAGGAATATCCTATGAGGATCAGTTAAGGACTCTGGATTTGTCTAGTTTGGAGAAGAGGAGGCTGAGGGATGACCTCTTTGCTCCCTACAGCTTCCTGAGGAGAGGAAGTGGAGAGGGAGGTGCTGATCTCTTCTCACTGCTATCCAGTGACATGACACGTGGGAATCGTTCAAAGCTACATCAGGGGAGGTTCAGACTGGACATTAGGAAGCATTTCTTTACCAAGAAGGTGGTCAAACCCTGGAACAGGCTTCCTAGGGAGGTGGTCAATGCCCCAAGCCTGTCAATGTTTAAGAGGCATTTGGACGATGTCCTTAGTAACATGCTTTAACTTTTGGTCAGCCCTGAAGTGGTCAGATAGTTGGACTAGATGATGGTTGTAGGTCCCTTCCAATTGGAATATTCTATTCTAGTCCAGTCTAGTCTAGTCTACTCTAGCCTATTAATTTTAAATACTATAAATTATAGTCTTGTATTTGTACCTTATATGAGAACCCACACACAGAGATCCCATTGGAGAGATCAGGTATAAATGATAGTGCAACTGAGCAATGTATCCCTCAGTTTCCAGAATGTTCACTAAGGTTTGCTGGATTTTATCATTTCCTTTGTCATAAAAATGTGGTGATGGCCTGAAAAGTCTTCAGCATCCTCAGTCAGCCACATAGAACTTGCACATTTGTTCAAAAGTCCACATAGCTGTGCTGTCCCCCCTGCTTTCTGCATGACACCTCAGACCCTAATCAAGGTCCTATCCCCTTTGCCTCATCTGTTGTCTTTCACAGCCTCCCAGAAAATTATTCCTGTGTGCTGTTCAGGTGATATTTGACCTCAGCTCTTAATCTGCAGTCAGTGTGGATTAGGTTACCCGCCTGCATCTGAAGGTTGTTCTGGTTTTCCGTCTGCTGCGGTGCTGGTGCACTTGTAGGGCCCCCATCTTCACATCCTTCTCTTATTCACCCTTCACAGCAATGTGCTCTTATGTTGATAGGTAGGAAACTAATTGCATGAGGGGACCTGATTGAATTGAGCCACAGGCAGTCTGAGATATATTTAAACAGCTCCTGTCCAGAACATGACTCAAAGCAGAACAGCGATCTGGTCTTGTTTCCATTTTTTTGTTGTTTGCAACACAAGACTGAGAGCAGAGTGGTTGAGAACCTGTTTGTGGAGATATTAGTTTTCTCTAAACTTTTGTTGTAAGGTTTTAAATTGAATACAGAATAAATGGTTGCAGTTTAAAAGTGAGGTGATTGATTAGCATGTAAAAAGCCATGGAATTATTCTTTTTCTTTAAAATCCGGAATGATGTGGAGTGAAACAGATTTCTGAATTATGTAGAGAAGGGAACTTCACCATGGTCAAATCAATCTCCTTAATAGCCAGACTACCACATACTTAAGATGTCTTGCTTATATAGTGCTATAGGTAAAAAGCAGTTAAAAACTTTGAAACAACAAATGCTGGATCATATTCATCAATAGGGGTAGTTCTCCTTTATTCAGTAAAAAATTTCTTATAAATAATAGCATGTACTAGATACTGAAAAAATGAAGAGTGTTTGTTTTGCATAAGCTAAGGTGTTCCACATCTTTTAGTTCTTCTGTCTTTTAAATCTATTCAACTATCAATGAAGCTTTTAATTAAAAAAAATGTATTTGCTTCAACTGTTTTACAGGCTCTCCGCAAATACTTTGACAAAGCGTGTGCACGAAGCTGCATTATTGATGATCTGTAAAGCAGCTCCGTTTACCTCACAAGCTGTCTGATATCTTATCCAGGAGGAGGCAACTGTGACTGATGCTATTCATGCCATATCTCATTTCAGTCAAGTCAGTGATAAAAATTTTATTGATTTTAATTGGATCTTGGCGTTTCCTTCTGGCCACCATTCTTTGACGGGTATTTGATTTTTGTGCTGCTAATCAGAGGCTTTCCTGTTTGCATGGAGAAGGTGAGCCAAAAGGCAGAAATCTGTTTTTCAACCTTTTCTGTAACTGCCAAAAATCTGAATGCCCTGGAATTCACACCTTGCAGGTTCAGATAGTGACACACTGGCTACATCTGTGCTGACCAGTTTAACTGTGCAAGGTTCTGCCTATGCTTTGAGATACTTAAAACAGCCCCAGAATGTTTGATTTTTTTTTGTTTTGGTTTGGTTTTTGTTTTGTTTTGTTTTGCTTTGTTTTGTTTTGTTTTCCCTGGCCAACTAGCTCTTTCTCAACCTTTTCCCAGGTTCAGCAGTTCACGTGTGTCAAAGACCATTTCAGTAGGCAGTTTGGATGCAACTGCCTGGTTTTGGAGGCAAAAAGAGTTGAGAATAATGGATTTGGCCAGTCTGTGCCACTTTTTCTTGGTGACAGCTGACATTCCCTGGGGCTGTTTAATTTACCTATCAAAACATAGGCACTGTCATCCTTATGCAGATGTGATAGGAGAGTCTGTGTATTCTGTTTGAAGTAAATAAGGGTCATAGTTGACCCTCCTTTGAGCAGAAGGTTGGACTGGTGATCTCCCGATGCCCCCTCCAACCTGAACTGTCCTACAAACCTGAGGTTCAATTACATAGAAAACTTTTGGGTTGGACTCAACAGATTTGTGGAATTTTCCTAAGTGAACTGAAATGCTTTTTGGTGCTGACATGAGAGGATAGGAGGTGAACTGAGGTAAGTACTCTTTTTGGTGTGATTCTGGGAACTGTGTCATGCTTGCGAATGAGCCATCCATTATTTTTAAAAAGGTAAGTAACAAGGTGCACTACACTACTGAACAGTTCGAAGAATACAGCTAAGGTACTGTGACTCACAGGATATAACACTTTGTAGCTGGACTTCACACAGCATTGAATTTACAATTTAAGGTAGATCTCATACCTAGAAGCCAGTTTAAATTAGCTCCAGGGTGAATTTGCCTTGGAATTGGAGCTGGATTCCAATGTCAGCAGAAACTATTATCTGGAGAAGTTTCATATCATCAGACTCATCATTAATATAACTGGCTTGCTCGGAGTTCAGACGGATACTATAGCAACACGGATAGAGTTAAACCACTGCTGTGTTCCTGTTTCTTATGTCTGTCTGCTCTGAGAGGCAGGAAACTAATATAGCACAAGGGACTACAAACAATATTATCAGAAGTCTGCTTTTTCATTTGAAAGCTATGTTACAAAAAGCTATATAAATACATACACTTCTATGGCATCTTGCCAATATATCTTTGATTGTATTTGATGGCGCATTCAAAGAAAAGAGTTCTCAGAGGTACACAAACCTATTAATCTCTACCCAGTTTAATTCATATAGTCACCCAACAGCAAAAACAGGGAGAGGTATACTGTCCTAATGCTCTGTTCATTCACAGTCAGTGGCTGAAATGGACATGTGGAGGTGATGATGTGATCAAGTCCCAGAATGAGACCTATTCGCTCTGCAGCCCGTGTGAAAAGTGCTGGCTGAACTTGTGGATATCTTGCAAAGCCCCTTCCAACCACCACACACAAATGAAGGTAAGCCATAGGTTTTGGATTTGTGAAGCATTATTCTGTCTTCTGTGAATCAGGGCTTATTTCAACATAGGCTGAGCCTTGTACATTATACAAGAAATAATCTGTGGAAGGAATCCGGGACTGGATCACCTATATTATTATATAATTATATAATTAAATAATGATTTATTTATCGTGGAATATGAAAGCAATTCCTGGCTGTTTCACTGCCTAAGTAACTTCTTTAATAAGGATTGATCACTTTGTGATTCTTTTTCTATACCCAACAGATGACGTTAAAAGCAGTTTTTCCTGCAAAAGGCAGAAAACCTGCCAGGTCAGTCACTGAGATCGTCTAAAATAGTCACGGTGGTTTGGGTTTGTTTTTTTTTTAATTTCAGTTTGTTTTGTTTGGGTTTTTTTTGTGTTTGGTTTTCTTTTTCTCTCTCATGAACTGATGTTAACATTAGTAGTTAATTACAGACTTTCAATGAAGACAAGCTGTTATCTAATTTCTGGAGTTTAACTTACGTTGTATGCTGGGACTATTTTTTCTGTCATAATAGTTACTCTTTCAGCTGGTATTTTAGCAGGAAATAGTCCAAGAGATGAAATCACTCAGAACTACTTGACTTACCAAACAAATAAGTTTATTTGAATTTCCACCGTTATGTGGATCATTGTGGGATTTCCATCCTTAAACCATATGAGTGAGTCCTTGAGGAGCTGGACCTTCCACAATCTCCCTTCCTCCCTCTCTTCCCAGTAGAGGGATTTTAGGAATAAGGAGATTTGAGAAGGTGGTGGTGAAAGCAGCAGCCTTTAACCCCTGGAGGCAGCTCCTGCCACTCAGGCTGCCCCCGTGTCCCAAGCTGAAGAGCAGAAGGGACAGTTACGTTGTCCACCTTGATACCCTGTAACATACGGGCGGGCACATTTTACCCACTCGTGCTTGTTTGTATTCCAGTAACTTGTGCCTGATGGAAGTATTCACTCTGGTAAGAAATTCAGTTTTGGTTTCAAAAAGCCATCGTTTCTCTGAGTAATACCATCGCCCATTTTAAAATCTGTCCATAAAATGTTTTATGTGTTGCTACCAAATAAATTCTCAATCCTTTTTTTCTCACAGTTAAATAGATCAAGCTTCTCAATTCTGTTATTTTAAAGGCACTTCTGTTTCACAATTTAGTTTTGTGACTTTTCCCTGTACCCTTATAAAAAAGTTTAACAAGATTTTTAAAATGAGGCCACCACACCAAGATTCATTATTCTCATCTCAGCCTTAACGTTGACAGACTATGCTGGTGTAATTTCCACTTTGGAAGTACTCTCTCCTCTTCTTTAAGATTATTTCCTTCACTTCTTTTCCCAGTCCTTCCTTTGCTTCCGCTTCCTTTCTTGCTTCCTCTCCTTTCTCCTTTAACTCCCCTTCCCTCTGAACTTTCCTCACTGTGCTTTACATAGCTGTTCCTCTCCTCACAGCACAACCCAAAGAACGGAAAACCCCAATGAACAAGCATGCTAATCCCTGTCTGGAGCATAATGTGATATTTAGAAATTATCTCAGTTCAGAATTACTTTTATGTTCTTTATCTTTCTCATATATTTTAATATATATGAGGAAGTGATTATCTCACGAAATCTAACCTCATTTTATTGTTAGGTCTTAAGATCATGTTCCATATTTGACTGCCAGCGAATAGATATTCCCATCTTGAATTTTATCACATATCCCATCTATAATCCCATCCATCTGGCACTCCAGCACAGCTTTAGAATTTCTCTAACATGCAATGAAAACGCTGATGACTGCTTTCTTCTTACAAATGTTTCCCTCCCCACATAGATATAAAGATAAAGATAAGGTGGCTGCTCTTTTTTGTAGGTAAGAGCAGTTGCAGATTTAGTTTCCCTGACTGTTATCTCTAACACCCATTTAGCTTGGGTGATAACTGTTAAAATGAAACATTATCATCTGATGACTAAACATTCCACTAGTATCTCATTTCTATCAACTGTCAGTACAGACAGGCATTAATACAATAAAATTAAATACAGGGAGAGTTATGCTGCATGTGAAAAGATATGAGAAGCAGCTGAGCAAATGGACTCTTGTGAAGTTTGTTCTTTTTATTTTAATTTGCATTTCCAGCTACAGCTAAAGACAGTGTACAAGAGGTTGGGTTTTGCAAGACAGTCAGAGTTAGGATTCTTGCTCATGCATAAATGTGATGGGGCAAAGCTTTCTTGCTTTAGAGTAAACATCAGAATTCACGTGGAGCCCTCCTGTAGCTGAAAGTTGTATTTCAATTGTACTCAGTGATTATGGGGGCAAAGCACAAGAAGATAGAGTGGAATAACAATAATAGCTGTTCCTTTGTAAGATTTGTAACACAACACAGTGATAGAAAAATCATTACAGAGGAAATAATGATTTTGGGTTGTTTTGTTGCATTCTGAGCAGTTCCTTACATCTGCAAAGAGAGAAGTGGAGCAGCAAGACTGGCGTCTCGATCCTTGGTATACAAGCTTAAGATCAAGTTGTAGAGTCTCAGTTAACAATAAATTAACACTTTAGCTGTATGCATACAAGCTGTATTAAAACACTCAGAAGTCCCTTGTGAATCAATCTGTCCATGTAGATTTATTTTACATGTTTTGTAATGAATAGATTTGAAATTCTCGTTCGATTCCTGCTGACCGTGCAGTCATCAAGAAAACTAGAAGGAAAATTCAATAATGATACCCTGAGACGGCACTTTGGGCACTGCCTCACCAGGAGTGCTGACACTGGTCCTTGCAATGTTACCAGCTACCTGTCGTCAACGGAGAGAACAGGAATCTTGGAGGACCTGCAGGGGAAAATCTGGTCTGCCTAATTTAAAGCTTCCTTCTACATTAATTGCATAAAGAATTTAAACCATTACACGGATTGGGAGTTGTAAAAGTACCTGGATTGCTCTCAGTGATCTAGGTGCCTACATCCCAATTATAGATGGGATGTTGTAGCATAAATACTGTTTTTTGTTTTAATGTCTAATTCTTAAGCTAGGCTAAGTGCTTGAGCTAAAATGTAGCTAAGATTTAAAAGCTAAGATGTAACTCCGCAAGAGGGAGAAGAAATAACTGTTCATGTAAGCTTTATGAGTAGTGAATTTTTTGGAAATTCCCTGTAAACATCCTCTGATTTGCAAGAAGGCTTTTAGTTGATCCATATAATTTCAATGTAATTGTGAAATTGTGTGTAATTATCTTGGATCATCTCCTGATCATTTTGGACGTACAAAATATTTATTTTGTGAAATCTTTAGATGAAGATAAAAAAATTTATAATCATCAAAATGTCATTTCTAGCAGGTTTTACATGTGATCAAATTCTACGCTGACCAATATAGTAGAAACTCACTTTTTTAAAGAAGGATGGGTTTTTTTTTTCATTTTAAATTTGAGAGATATCTACTCATTTAAGTTCTAATTAATAGACTGTAGATAACTTCAATTTCTCTCAGAAATGTGGACTGAAGTACTTGTGATATCCCATGGAAGGACTGGTCCTCTCTGTGAACTATATGAGCACACTTTAAGATAAGTAACATAAAGCTCCTATACTCTGAATTGAAAAGCTTGTGAAAAAATCATGCTCATTGAATGGCCAGAAATTCAGATACTGAGATCATCGAATAAATTGGGGGCAATCTGAACAGATCAAAGTCCATTCTCAGCTCCCCGTGAATATAACTGTGCTTTAAAATACTAAAACTACAGTACCATTTATACTGCATTACTGCCTTTGAGACCCGGATCATAAAACGGCACTGGGGTATTAGAGACTTCCACATGTGTAAGGAGATTCAGAGAAATTTACTGTCTTAGAAGAAAAATGACTTACAGTGGGTTTGCTGCAGATGGTATTACCAAGCAAATACAAATGATTTGATGTGTTTCTCCAAGAATTTTTTACGATGCTGGTAGCTTTTTCCATCTGTGTATGTTCTCTAATTCAAGTTTTACTTTCAGTGCGGGGATTCCAGAAGCAAAATATTGATTACTTTGTGCAACATTTAGTCTGTGATAATTGAATCCAACCTTCTTAGAGATCATTGTTGCATAATCATTATTCAGTTACATTTTCCATTAGTTAATTTTTGTCAAATTTTTTCTCTATTAAGATCTCAGCAATGTAGCTGCAGTACACATTAACTGTCTGGTATATGTAATGAGACACACTCAGATTAAAGGAGGAAAGCAGTCTGGAAAAGAAGCAGACAAAGAGATTGGACAGCAAAACGTTCATGGAAAGAGGAGAGTGCTTGGGTTAGGCAATACTGTTTCAGGGAAGACAGCAAGAGAAGGATTTGGAGAAAGGGAACTCAGCAACATTTATATAGAGGATAAAAAGATGGAGAAAACCTCTCTTGGAGCATTAGATATTGGCCACCGTCACAGTAAGTCATTAGACAAGCTCTATACATGGACTGCTGAATCATTGTTATTATTATTAATCCTGATTGTATCAAAATACAATAACCTAACAACAACACAACTATATTGACATGATGGGAACACATCCTTTAATTAAGACACTTCCAGCCCTTGTGGATTTAAGCACCAACCTGAGTTAACAAGTAAAATTTGCTCGTCTGGCAAATTTTAGTGATTATGAGTTTGTCTGTGAGCTAGTTTCCAAGTTAAAGTATTGCTACAGCTGTGTATTTAAGGTTTATATTGTTTTATTTTATTAAGGGGATTATTGGGAGCAATTCAGTCTCCTCCTCATCAACCTCCTCTTAAAAATAACAACAGTACAAAGTGAGAACTGTTAAGATCTCCGAAACCTATCACTTGCAATGCACACCCAGCTATCATGTTACGGGCTCTGAAATGGCACAGGTTAATAAAATGCATTTAGTATCTCTTCCCACACATTACATGGATCGAAAAAGTCCTGCCCTTTTCACAGTGATAATGCTACGGTCTCTGAACCACCATAGGAATTACTTGTCTAGTAATAGCATTCTCAGATAAGAAGTTCAGGAGACTGTCAGAAACAATGAGACACGAAGAAGGGAAAAAAAAAAAAAAGCATTACCTGATAGTTTTGATCATGCTGAGCCCCATTTCAACACAGCAGTGTGCATGGTCCTGCCGAGGTTCTGGGAGCCCCGACACGCAGTAGTAACAGTCCCCCAGGATCTTTATTCTGAGACAATGATGTTCCTATATGTAAATGTATCAAAGAGAAAGAAAAGATTTGCAGTTATGTTTTCATAATTTTAAGATGAATGTGAAAGTGGTTGAAAAAAGTACTGAAAGAAAAATAAATTAAAAGCTTGTTGCTGGATGTTTCCTGTTTGAGATTACTACAATCTTGATTTATTTCAGTACATTTTCAGTAAAAAAGGATATAGTGATTTTTGTTTTATACTAGTCAGAGATGTCCTTGCTGATGGTGAGAAAGGTTTCATCAGAGTCAGTCTGGAAGCTAGGCCAAGGATTCAGAAATGCCAGCTGAGATAACAAATAACCCATTTTAGACTATATTCCTCCGGGGCATCCTTTCTGCCCCGTTTTTACACTGGAAATAAATGAAAAACCTCTTTCCTCCCACTGATAATCCCTTCTCCCCTAAAGTTTCCACTGTCACCCTCAAGCATTCCCAACAGCTATAGGAGCTGATCAAAGATCTGCATGCTAAGACTATCAAAGAAGGTGTCTTTCATTAGGCTTGTACTGTGGAGAAATTATGTTTATTTGGCATCCAGCAAGAGACATCCTTTACCCTAGGAGCAAATACTGGATGTCATTTCTTAAATACATATTAACAGTATCCTTATAGACTGAAACAGCATGTTACTGTGTGATTGGATCATTATTTTAGAAAACTGTTCTAGTGAGCAGAAATAACTGAAACTTTTGCAGTTCCCAGACAAACAAAACAAATGAGCCTAAGATCAGCTGTAAACTTCCCGAATGTATTCTGCTGGCTTGGTACTCCCAGGAGACAATCAATGCACAGGAACAGAGACCATAATAATTTGAGGATAGAGCTGCAAGTGTCTAGGGGCAGAAGGTATTACAAGTTGAGTCACGGAAGCATTTTTATGTCAGAGAATCATTGAAATAATAAGTGCAGTATTAGCAGTCAATCAGGAAAGGCTCCGATGATGGAACATTAAAATGAAGACCAGTCCTTACTGGGGAGCAGGATAACGATTTGTAAAACCAGTTTGTTAAATGATAGAAAAAATCGGCCTATGGTATTTATTTCAGATTTTCTCTTCTCTTTCTCCCTGGTAACCTGTGATGGAGGTTGCACTAATCAAAGGAGTGGGGATACACTAAATCCTCTGGGGAAGAGAGAACTTTAAGTAAGACGTAGGAAGGTGCGAATGCTGACTGTGCCTCAGGAACTGAGTAATGGCCACATGAATGGGACTCCAGATTATTATTCCAGATTTTGCCTAAGAAGAATGAAGCTTTGTAGTCAGCCTCAGACAAGTCTTTACAAATCCCAGAGTGGCAAAAGGAACCTACACACTTGTACCCAAAGCTTTTGCAGAAGTCAGTTGAAACTTTAAGCATGCCAGCAAGAGTAAAAGCTGCTCTGGGCACAGAGCCAAAGTAAGCTGATTCACCCTGAAATCTCCTTAAACCATCAGTCGGAGCTGACTGTGTTTGAAGCTTTGGCTAAGTCTCCAGCTAATACCATTGCTGGCTCTCAGAGTGCGATGCCTCGCTCCCCAAGTTTCACAAGGAAATTCAAGACTAAAGTCAGGTTTCTAAAAGGTCAGAATTCATATGTAATTCTCCTCTTTCCTTGTCCCCTTCTCTTCACACCCTCTGCAGACCCACACAGGTGAACACTAGGTATTTTCTATATGGTTGCAACTGAAATTGTACATCCTGAAACCCACCAAAACATTCATTTTTTTACACGTTTCCTCCTCAATGGAAACAATTAGAGATTTGATTTTACTGCACTTTCCACCTAATTTTTTATCTACAGAGTGAAATTAGGAAACATTAAAGTTAATCAACCAGTAGCAAAAACACAATGGCATAAATCAGTGCATGTTAAACCATTAGTGGGCTTCCTTAAGCTTCTCTCTGTGTTCCCTGTTTAGACAGAATGCAAAGAGATAAAGATATTAGAAAACACAAATGCTAAACTTCTTTGGCTTTGCTAATAGTGCCATTCAACTGATTCATATTCTAGTTGCCATTTGCTTTTAGATCTGCAAAGTAAAAGGAGCATTTATAACATCATATTGGTTTGACTGAGGTGGATTGAAGCAAAAGGCAGCACTTTAAGTCCATTCAGACCCGCTACAAATATATTACAACTGATAACCTCATAGTATAATAGAGAAAAAAAAAAACAAAAAACAAACAAACAAACAAAACCCAAAAAACCCAAAACCAATAAAACCCCAAACAAACCAAAAAAACCCACAAAAAAAACCAAAAACAGGAATACCAGTCAATTTCCAGGAAAGAAAGAAAGACGAGTCTCAAGTAGTATCATATTTTAGTATAATAATTGCATTTTTACATGCAACATTATTAATGCAGTCTTGGACCTGTAGTATCTGCCTATCTGATGATGTTGGAAACCTCTAATAAGTGAACGTCTAATTCAGCACAGTTAGAGAACATAGTCTGCAACAGAAAAAAACTGCAGCTGTTTGGTTCTTAACGACTCATTTAAACTGGCTGAAATGCTGATTCCATTAAAGACAGATGAGACCTCTGTCACCTAGCTGCATGTCTCTTCATTTGCTGAAAATCAGAACAAGGCAGACCACTTCAAAAAGGTGTGATTTTTATAAGAAAAAGAAAGAAAAATCTTAATGCATAACAAAACCTGCTAATGAGGGTTTGAGGTATGCAAATGTGTGTGCATGCGTGTGACACAGGAAATCCATTCAGCTGCACATGAATGTATGCTTTTTCTTGTCATGATATGCCGTCTCTACACTCATTTGCCAAAGCTCAGGAAGTCATCTACGGAGTGAGATATGCAAACAGAGGTGACTATATATAGGTGTCCATACGGCAGCCAGCAGTCGAGGTTGCCATTACAGTCAAAGGAGAGCCAGGCAATGCAGACAGTGAAACCTGGGGATGGATTCAGCTCACAAAGAAAGCAGTTGACTGGGCTTCAGCTCAGATGTCTACACATAAGCTTACAGCGCATCAGTGAGACCCTTCAGCTTGTGAGGCACCCCCACAGGACTAACAGACATGACGTAAGACGTGTGTCCCTCTGGAGCGGTGCAAGGGCCAGGCAGAGTGTCTCTATTGCCACAAGAAGCCACAAGGAGCACTTAAATGACTCCTTGTCTTCCTTATTTTTCCTGTTAACCAAATCATTATGACTGTTAAATATGAACTGTGTTACGGTCCGAGTATGTTGCCCTTATCTTTATATTCTTCCCTTATTATTCCCTTCATACCTATTTTAAAAGTAAACTGTGGATTTTTTTATCACTGGAAATGTTTCAGCTAGCGGAAGATAATTCAACAACTGCCAGGAAGGACAGAGGGCTAATGGCATCGGCCTTTGGCAGAGGGAGGCTGCGTTGTCTCCTGAGGTCTCCCTCTGATAATCCTGTAGTTTAATCACATCTACAATTGAGACTAGATGCTTTGTCAGGCTGGTTGTATGAGTACATTAAGGTTAGTTCATGGCTAATGTGGGTAGCCATGCTGTACTTGTAAAAAGGAGACTGAGTTTTGTAAGGATCTACCTACTTTTCAGTGGTATAAATTTACAATAACAGCATTCAAGATTTTCCACGCACTCTGAAGCTCAAGCTCACTTCCTAAAACCATCTCACCATAATGGTATATAAGAGTTGCAAGTTCATATTAAATGAAAATGAATGAAAAATATAAACTTGTATAAAGAAACTGTAAAATGAGTAAATTATTTAAATAAGAGAAAATGGCCATACAGGAATTTTGATGCAGCAGATACTACACTACAGTGCTAAATCCTTACACTGCTATAAGGCTGTTACGATCTTCTCCTTATTTTATTCTATTGCTCTTCCCCTTCCCGTAAGCAATTCCAGAAGTTATCCTTGGGCATGTAAATGACAGCTGATAATATACAGACATTCACATCAGTATCCGTCAGCCTCACACCCCTACCCATACTCACTCATTAGTGTCATTTACTGAAGGTATTAATTAATTTCTCAGCATGTCACAAAAAGAGGCTTTCCCCCCCCATTTGCAGCTTCTCATATGCTACAAGTGAAAGATTAAGGGGCCTGATTCTGCCAAGATCAATTGAAATCAGTGGAAATTTTGCCTGGGGATATTGACCAGACTCAAGCACTCAGCTATTAATAATAATAATTCTAGATGAATTCAGTGGCAATTGGTAAGAAATCTTTTTCCAAATCACCTTAATCCATAGGAAAAGAAAACATACAGATTTTTCATAAATAATTACCTCATATGTGTGAATGATTTATGTTTAAGCTTATTAAACACACCTTTAGGAACTGGAAAGGAAGCAAAGCAAATTGGCACAAAGTGGAGCTGAAGAAATGAGTTGAACAAATATCAAGTTACTGAAAGACGCAGTCAGAAACTTCATTAATATTTCTTGTTTCCTTGGGCTAAATTTCTGATGAGGGGAAAAAAGTGATTGTGTTTTGTAAGGTACGCCACTTCTTTCAATTATGCCTGTGGTGAATTAATCACTTCACCTACTTTTGAAGGGAATCCTGTAGGCTAGCGAACAGCCCACAGAAAAGTCCGCATTCAAAATTGTTCTAATTTCAAGCGAAAAATTTGGAACACTGTGGATGAGAAATTACTGAGGCTGAACTGCGGAACAAAGAGATCATACACGTAAATCTTTCAAAAGGTGGCCAGAGTGGGAGGAGGCAGGGACTTGGCCCTTGTGTACAATAGCTCAGTTCCTGAAACATTTGCCAAAGGTATAGGAACCCTACATAAAAGGCCTTTCTCAGCACGAATGGGGTCTAGGCCAAAGCTCTTAATTAGCAGGCTGTTTTGGGGTGGGCTGGAGAGAGAGGTCCATCCAAATTCCTCCTATTGCAGCTCTGTCACTTTGGAAAACAGAGCTGGGACCTTGTCAGAGCCAGATGGAGGGAAGTTCTCAAGACCGGTGACTCAGGCAGAAAGGAGGAGCAGGTGTGGGTCACAGTTGCAAGGACTGTTTTTATTTTTTATATACATAAAGGGAAAAATGTGGTGCACTAATCCTCTTCCTGGACCATGCAATACTTAAATATAGCCCTATATTAAATTCTTTTTACATAGTTTAACAGGTTATGTAAGCACTGTTTTCCTTTTGAGACTAGCCTATAGCAGGGTGGTTAGGAATTCTCCAGGCTGACAGAAAATATGGGTTTGGGGTCTCTCATGCTGCAGAAGGAACTGAGGCACGTTCCTGCATGAGTTTTCTGATATATCAACACTTCTGTCCCTTGCCATACTGTGGAAGACAAACAGCTGTGGTGGCTGTGTCTGGTGAGCAATCACCCTTGCCAGCTAGTGTGAATTAGTAGATTATGCCATAAGTGGTTTTAGGCACAGAAATCCCTGTTAGAAAGATTCAAGGTGTGCTTCTTTCCTGCTAAGGCAGGAGCAATTCTACATGGAAATTCTGCCCCTTAGGGATTTCTAGGACTGCATATACATAAAGGGTGAGGTAGACATTTCTCAAGAATATACTTGTGAAGCCTAAATTTCATTCAAATCCCAATTTAGTCAATGAAGTGTTTTTGTTTTTTTTTTTTAGATTTGGATTTATGTAACTCAGTTCCTAAATCACTGAGAAATTTTGAAACTGAAATTTTATTTAATCTTTCATCTTCATCTGACTTTTTGTATAAAATACCTGCAGACTATCACTTCTAAAGCTGTTTTGTGGATGGGGATTTTATTTGACTGTGCAGGTCTTTTGAAGATTTACTGAGCTCTTTAACATCTGAAATACTATAACTTTAGTAAGAACATTGATTAATAGTGTTGTTTATTCACTAGTATTAGACAACTAATTATTGACACTGGTGAGAAGGGAGAGCACCCTGGAATGAAGCACTGCAAATAGACCATTCATAGAATCATAGAATGGTTTAGGTTGGAAGGGACCTTAAAGATCATCTAGTTCCAACCCCCTTGTGATGGCCAGGGACACCTCCCACTAGACNATTCACTCCCTCCCATTACTATAAATTCATACGTGTCCTTGTAATTAACTAAATATCACATGTGTACACTCATAATACAGTTAATTCTGCTTCCTAATACAGTATCCCAAGCATATATGCATGAAGAAATTCACACTTTTATTTACTGGCATATATGTTTAAACATAGAGTCCTGCGGGTTAAGTGCTTGAAGATCATTTCACAAAAGAACACAGGACTGCCAGCTCTGAGGTGAAGGGAAAGGTTAAGCAGTACAACAAGAGTGTCTTTATTGAGGAGACAAAAGAGCCTTTAATACCCTTCACTCTTCCCTCTTTGATGCCAGCTGGTGCAGGTGGTGTACTGGGGCTGTTGGATGATGCGTTCTTGAGAAGCCTGCTGGTTAGGCTGGTTTCCACCCCTGGAAATGCTAGTCACAAGTAAGACTGGCACTCCACTGTTGGAATAATTTTTGTCAGGTTGTCTGCAATCTCCCAAGAGAGAATTTAACCAAGGTTACAGAAAAAACCCACCTCTTTTAGAGAAAAAAAAAAATGAATCTTCAGTTCTTTAATTAGTAAAAGCAACCTGTGATTCACATTACATAAATAACTCTCCCTCAGACACTAGGCTGGTGACGTAAAGAGAAAAAAGGCTCATATTAAAGTGTGAATTTTCCATTCAGCATGTACAGCTCCTCTGAGTAAGAATCACTATTATTCTGGTTTCTCGTATGAGAGATGATGAGACTGCAAATGGATGAAGTATCTTACAGGCCAGTCACAGAATCACAGGTCATTTTATTCTTATTTAAAACCCATGGATTTTAATTTTTCAGGGGAAAATTTATTTTTCAGCATCAATGCTTCGTATTAAGAATGGGTCCAAACTCAAACCTAAGACAGTGTGTTCGTCTTTGCGTATGTGTCTAAACTAAAATGCTGTGGCTTGATTTTATCTTTAGGTCTCAGTGATGTCGGACTCCATCTCAGCAGCTGTAACAAAGCTTACAGATGTCTGCTCCTCTGTTTAGGGTTTTAGTCTTTCCTTTTTGTCATATTTGAAACTGAATCTCCACACAGTGTAGATACATTTAGAAATATGACAGTTTAACTCATAGTATCAGCTGACACAGCTACAATACGGCTAGCACTGCAGAGAAGGCAGAGGAAAAACAAACATCAAAAATAACTATTATTTCATCAAAGCAGGACCTTTTTTAGGTTTAAGTATTTTACCAAATGTCATCTTATTTCCCTTCTCTCTTCAACACTTCTGCCTAAGGAAAATATTAATATTAATATTCTGTTTAGGCCTTTCAATAGGATATATAGAGAAATCTTTTCTTCAATTCTGTTTTAAGCCAACTTATTTTTCTTCCTTTTTAACTGTCACATTTCTCTAAATCTTTCACAAATACCATAGAGTGATGAGAAAGGGGAAGTGGTTGTACATACTATTACATTTCTTGTAAGAAATAATGAACTGAGTTCTAATTTTCATTCACAGTGTTCTATGGTAATAATACAGGTATTATGGAATTTGTTGTTATTAATTATATGCATCAACATGTGCAATAATACTTGATGTAACCAACTGAAGATTAAAAAAATCTCTGAGCTCTCATTATTTCTGCATTGCACAAGAAAAAGAAAGGCTGAATAAGAGAATCAAGAAACTAAGCTAAATTACATTCTTCAGTTAGCTGTGAAATAGTGTCTTCTTTAACATTATATGATTTATATCAGATGATAGAGCAGATCAAACAATCTTTTATATCGAATTATAAATTACTACTTTTACTTAAAAGTAAATAAGGCTTTATAAGGATTTTCCTTAAAATCTAAAGAAACTGCCTCAAGCTTTGTGCAATTTACCTCTTTGTTTTGATGATAATTGTTAGCAAAATGCAAGAGTTTGAGTAACAGTGTCTGTTTTAAAGAGTTATGATGAGTCTAGTTAAGCTGATTAAGAACTAGTTAAGTGATAGATCTGAAATCTCAATGTGAATGTGTAATCCTCATTAGTGGAGGATTCTTCTTGGGAGGTTTTGAAAGGACTGCTTTCCAAAAGGCCTGTCAAGGATTTACAGGTGAGTATGAAACCATTGCTAATAACATTTGCAGAAGGAATAAAACTAGTAGGATGATCAATTACCATGCAAGCATGGCGGTCATAACCAGACAGCAAGACCATAAAAAAGGCAAAATAATATGTTTCAGTACAATAATGTCATAGCTGTATATTCAGAAACATGAGGGCTTTGGACAGTGGTCAAGGAAAGAGAGAATAGGAGGAACGTGATGATCTGCCTCCACCGCACTGGTGGAGTTTAGTCCAGGAACACCGCTTTCAGTGTTAGTACCTATGCCTTAAAAGAGATTCTGAAAAATTGGAGGCAGTCCAGAAAACTAGCCCCAAAAATTATTTGAAGGAATAAATCTTACAGAGAAAAAAGCTTCACAATGAGATCAGTCTGTTTCTTTTACCAAATGGAAACCTGAAAGTGGCTTGATCAAAACACACAAATGTACTCCCGGAGAAAATCAGTGGCTATAAGATGGCTTTTTTGTCCAGGAAGAATAGTTCACAGCAAGAATCAATGGATGTAATTCAAAGTCAAAAAACATCAAATAAAAACAAGACATACCAAATTAACAGTGAGCGTTAAGGCACTGGAATAGACCCCCAAGATACACAAGTATTTCTCCATGTCCTGAGACCTTTAGATGAAGACTGGGCATTTTTCCAAAAGATAAACCTTTGCTAATTGTGAAAGCTTTGTACAATATCAGTTGGGTAGGTTGATAGGTCCACATAAATCACAAGTCCTTAAAATTTGGGTCATGGACCAGTCAGTGTCCACTTTCAAAATTTTCCAAAGGCAAAGGTTAAATCCAAGACAAGATTTCGACCCTTATGTTTTAGGCAGCTGCCCCCTCCATCAGAGTCCAGAATCCCTAGTGAGGAGTCTTGGTTTCCGATAAAGTACAGAGGGAGAATTCATCTCCTTGGGTTGGAGAGAAACACCAAAAGCCATGTAGAGCTTCTGTTCCTCTCTAGGGCTGTTGAGCATCTTTATCGTCAGGGCATCAGGCAAGTATTAAGACATCCAGGTCTCAGAAGGCACAACAAAGGAACACAATCAAAATGCTTTTCTTTTTAATACATTTTAATTAGTCATGGTTAGATCACACTAATCTTTGTAGTTAAATCTGTTCCATTTCTGCAGTGATTCTTCCCTGCGTCTTCCACCTTTCAGAGGATTGATCTAGACAACTGGATTACTCTCGTCAATGATGTGTAGAAGAGAAAAGAGAACTCACAAAGAAAATGCATGAAGGAGCCTAAAGTCTTGAATTTAGTGACTGGGACATTCACCAGAGAGGTGACTGTCCTGATTATGAAGTTTTGCAGACAAACAAGTTTTTTGGTCCCAAACTCTGCAAATAATCTGGGTAAGAAATTAACTTCTTGGCTATGTCAGACAAACTGGCATATTTATTACTGTTTCTTTAAAATAAACTCACCTACATTTTTGGGATACTCAGTCCTATGTGGGCACAGTCAGTGTCCTCCGTGAAGATTTATCAGTTTAGGACTGTGACAGAAAGATTTCTGGAGGGTTTAAGCAGGAGATGTATGACAAACCACACAGAAGGGGGGAAACTTCTGGGCATTTAAAGAAGCAAAATTTTCAGTTCCTATAAAACATTAAAACCAAGCAGGGAAGTGCCTTGAGGGTAAAGTGGCAAGTGAGGGAGGATTCTCTGGATTACAGTTTTAGATGTAAATGCCTTCCTTGTTCTTAGAGCCTTTATTGGATCTAGTCCTTCTACACAAAACCTCTATCGGTTAAGTATCATTTATGGAATGATTAGAAAATATAGTTAATGTTCATGAAAGAAAAATCTGTTCTGCAAAGAATGCTAAGCAAAATTGAAATGTGAAGCAAGGCAATAAATCATATTGTGCACTTATTCTTCCTAAAATGCTTCTGTGACATACATGCATTTAATTTGGTTTAAGTTATGGTTCTTCAGTTAGGGTAGCTGTTTTTGTCAAGCCATGCAGAAGTGGACATTACTTCTATAAGCTTTCTAAAAGACAGGACTGAATTAACTTCTTTCACCCTGCTTGATTTTAATGTAGATCAGAGTTGATTTTTTTTTTTTTTTTTTTGCAAAACAAATATTGTGGATTGAATTTACCAATTTGCCACTGTCCAGGCAATGGGTTATGGCATCACTCTGTACGTGAGAAAACACATTGCTATTTGAGATAAAAATAGCTGACTCAAAAGGCCTTTGAATAATTATGGAAGTCTTGTCTTTCTTGACTTTAATTTGCAAGCTAAGAGACGACAACAAGGATCTTACTGACGCAACATGTGCACAAATACCCCATACCCCTGAACCAGAAATGTATAAAAATCAGTGAGGGATGTAGATGTGTACATCAGAGAAAGTCACTCTAGGCTGTCTTTATAGTCAATAGAGAGCATGGTCAATGATATTCAGGATGTAATTTCTGTTTTCCCATAGTAGGTGCCTACATTTAGTTGGATAAATTATAAACTAAACTCCATTAAATGTACTTCATTGCCTACACTAGCAGCCTTATTAGCCAGCTCAGATTTTGACACCTAAAGATAGTCACATGAAACCAAAATTGAACCAAAGAAACATAAAAAAGAAGAAAAGAAAATGCAAGCCTAACAAAATTGAGCATGTGTTCTGCTTGTATTTCTGTTTTGCTCTTTTTCTAAGCAATGCTAATTAAGTAGCAACTAATTTTCCTAATGTAATAAATTACACTACTGTGTTTAATGAATTTCATTGTTGAGTTAGATAGAATCCAACCTAAAGACTGTAAAACCTGTTAGTAACTAACCATTGCAATGACTGTGGTGGCTGATTATATGTCCTTCAAACGAATAGGTCTTTTAACCTTTCTCAGTTCTTAGAAAAAAAGTCAAAATAAAGCTACAGTCTTAAAAAAAGTCATATTTCAGCAAGGACCACAATTACACAACTTCCTTAGATACTGAGGGAGAAGATCTGCTCTCACACCATTCTTGGTCTAGCACTACAGAAGCACGAAGTTCTGATGACTACTTGAGCTTTCATTTACTATCAGAACCCATCACTTCTGATAAAACTTGTCTGTTCCTTCCAATCTCAGTGGCTGTATAAAACCCCAGTGGGGAAAATCTGAATTCATATTGTTCAAAGTGATCATAGGGTATTTCCCAAAGGTTCCAAATACAGAGTTGACTTCATGTCCTTTCGCAAATAAACTGTGTTTAACTCACATGTGCTAGTCGATCAAATCTGGCAAAGAGTTCATTCAGCATTCGGACCAGCTCCTGGGCTGACAGAGTTGTGGAGAGGTTGGTGAATCCTTTAACATCTGCAAAAAGAATGCTAAAAAAAGAAGAGATAGTAGTATTGCAGTCTATTTCCTTTGATAACTGAATGTGCTAAATTACTTTCTAGTAATTTACAAGTGAAGGACCATTTTAAAGTCATGCTACCTTTGCTCTAGACTTCTGGAGATTCTGCAGGACTGAATACACATATTGAGGGGACTAAAGAAACACTACCAAGTATTAGAAAGGCTTTTGTCAAAAACGTGTTATGCAATTTTGGAATTTCAGATCATTCAGGAAGATATAGTTAAGCCTTAATGAGCACAGTGGTCCCCATTCATCAGTGGGAAGACTGAGGCATAGCGCACCCGTAACGCGGAGGGTTGTATAAACAGGTAGACTTGGCACCCAGCTGTATGTTAGTACCTGACAGTGTTCTTTGGGGGTGGGTTTATTTACAGCTGTTTTTTACAATGGGTTTGATTTCATCAATTTCAATTTTTAGTGTGATTTTCAGGCTTTACTTATCTATGTGTCATACAAAACTCAAATCCTAAGACAACAGACAGATTCATGACAGTCTTGATATATCCCAGGCTCAGGACAGATTTATTGCACCTTGTTTCAGGGACTTGACAGAGGTACCTGAGTTAGAAGTATAGTACCCTCTATTTAAGCTAGGAATCTTTATTTGGACTATCCCTTGCTCCTTCCACTGACTTCACAGGGGGGCTGGTGTGATTTTACTTTGAATTTAGGTGCATCAAAGTGGGTGCCTAAAGTTATGGTAGGATCTTAGTTAACAAACTAGCTGCAAACAGAGCTCTAATCTGTATTTCAGCAGCCAGTGAATTTTCTAGCTGAGCAATTTTGGCTGTTCATTATGACTACAATAAGCATGTGTGAATATAGAGAAACATACACACACACGCATCTGTGATGTGTAAGCTATAACCCAGACCAAAGCATGTAACAGCTCAGTACTTAGCAGCTGAAGAAAGAAAAGTATTACCTACTTTAAAAAGTCGTAACATTCAAAAACATACATATCATGCTGACACAGACTGGAAATAACCCAAATGAACTTCATTAGCACTTCAAAGTCAACTAATGACTGGTGTTACAACCTAAGTAGCTGAATATCTTTCATTTCTACAGTTTTAGTTATCAAAACAACAAAACCCCCTAATTGGATACCAATTTTAGGGATTCTTATTCCATTGGTTAAGGTTGTGTTCCGTGCTCAATACTTAGGAAAAAATAGGGTGAAACCCAGTTTTGAAAAGATCTAGTCCCTGGCATCTGTACTCTAAAGCACACAGAATTTTCATTCTAAATCTCTTTCAAGCGTGAATTATGTTTCAACTTTTCAGCCCTGACTCTTTTCCATTCAAATAGAAGGGCCATCTTCTCCCTATTTTGATTGTCCTGCAGCAACACTTACTCTGAGAATGAAAAAGGGTAATGGAAGACATATTAATTTAGTGCAAATCAAACCTTTTGCAAGGGTCCCTGATACTTTCCACCAGACTTAATAAAATAATATGTCTGAGCTACTGCAAGGCCACGGAAGCAGCAGATAATCAATTTACTCTTCTGCAGAAGTTCAAATTATGTTTATTGAACTTGTCCAGACAAAGTTATATTTGGGTTTCATCAAAAGGCAAAGTACATGCTTTCCTAGCAAACCATGTTCCATCATATGCAAGGATGTTTATTTTTCACTTCCTTCAGTGATGGCCACTCAATCATTTGTCCTCTTGGTTTAGGACAAACTTATGGCAAATGTTATTGGCCTAGCTAAATGTTCTGATGGTCAGGAAGCACAATAAAATCAGAGATTCTGTAACATCATGGAGTGGAAGCTGATCATTCTGGTGTAAACGTACAACGAGGACTTATTACTTTGAGTAGCAGCTCATAGGATAACTATCACCTTCCCGCTAACTAATTTCAGGAGAGACAAAATTTGGAGAGGGGAATAAAAAGGGAAAATGGAATTAGGAAAATGATAGTAAGAATGATTGAATGAAAATGGCTACTAAGCAGAGGAGCAGCATGATGTGTCCACATCTTTGAGAGCATGTTACAAGTCTTTATCTCATATTTCAGCATGTGGGGTCAACCAGAAAGTTGTGGCAGAATCTGCATCCATATGCAGGTAGGGCTCCCCTTTCTGTGAAACCTTGACCACATAATTAAAGTGAAAAAATACACAAATCATCCAGCCCTCAGTGGTCAGTTCAAATGGGTCTTCCCAGGACAAAGACATCCAGCTATCCTAATGAGTAAAAGAGGGCACCAAAGTGCTTATCTGCTCACAGATTAAACAAGGGTACACTTATTTTCTAATTTATGAATTAATAAAGCAGCAGAAGGGAAACTGTCAAACAAGAGATACTTTGTGGCATTTGAGACCTTAAACATTAAAAAAAGTCTCCTCCACACACCTGACATTCTCATAGCGATGAATGTAGATCTTATGAAACTGGTGCTGCAAATGTTCGTCTTCTACGTTGGTCATATCATTTATCATTTCCAGGACTACAAACCGTGGTAAGACAGATAACACCAGCCGTTCCTAGAACAAAGAGGAAACCAAAGGGTCAGAATCAGTCTGAATTAGTACTTCACAGGAAACTGATTAACTCTGCCCTATTTAAAGATCTGGATAACTGGCAATTTAAGATGTGAACCTCCCCTCTAAAGTTCTAGCTCAGACCATTTGTGATAATTCAGATTACCATCCTGAGTCCAGAATATGGACCCTTCTCTCTCCTCCCCTTTGTAGAAGTTCTTCCCTTTAATGTTTTAAGTTTACTTGTTTATTTGAAGATCCATTGTACTTATTACCTCCATTACAAGCTTCTCGCTAAACATCACTTACAAGCTTATCAAGCACGGCATTTCAGGCAGTGATAGCTTGATTAACAGATACAGGCCAGAGGAATTTGAAAGCCCTCAGCTGCAAGTAGGATCAGATTTTTATTGTTGCTTATTTATCAGAACTTACAGACTGTGTGTTTAGTATTCATAAACTGTATAATTAATAATAAAGCTGGAGAATAAATAAAGCAAAAAATACGCAGAGGAACCTGACTCCACTTAGTGAAAAGGACAGCATTTAGACAAAGCTTAGTTGTATTGTCAGAAATTAAAGACACGGATAATATAAACTAATGCACACCTAAGAAATGTTTTATGGGAAAGATTTAGCCATTGACTAGTTTGTGTGTTAACAGGGCTACAACAGTTAACAGGAACTAAGTTTTAAAGCGACTTGGGTATCTCAGAATCTTCTCAACAGTCTGTAGCGTCAAAGTGCATACATAATTTTCACAAATGGGACTGGATTTCAAAGTTCCTTGAAATCTCTATATGTAACCCCAGAAATAAGCATTTATATCTGTCAGTGAAGCAGGTTTCCAGTATGACTCATCTGGCTTGTGGCCCACTTCACCTCATTTTTGAAGATTCCCCAAGGACAGACTGTGGGCTGAGCTGTTCTGCTGACCCAGAGCCGCCCATTCGTTTTCCTAAAGGCTTGTACAGCCTCCCTGTCCCATAATGGAGTCACATCTGTTCACATCATACAGTAAGGGCTGTACAACAGCAGCCACCAAAACAGTTCACGGAATGTATAGCTTTCTCCCATGCCCAAAGGTATGTATGTGGGAGTGGGGAGAATGAGTTGTTCTGCAGATGACAGCCTGTTCCTGGCCATCTTTTAGGCCCTAAAGGAGCAGATAGCCTTTCACTCATTCATTGTATGGACATTCATGGCAGAGTGCCTGTCAAGAAAGAAGAAATTCATTTATTGGGATGTTTGCAAAATGGACAGTTGGTTGCTGGTGGTGGCGGGAGTCTCCATTGAAAGGATCCTCATGTGTCTTCAGCTAGGTCAGCAGAAACTCCTTACATGACTGTTCTGTATAGTTCTTATAACCTGGCTGGCCCATGACAACCCCAGTCCTACATAATTTGTCGCTATTGGTATATTTTAACCAGATAGTAAACATTTCTTAAATATCTAAATTACCTAGAACAGACTAGTTCCAGTTCCACAGACTATTTCTGCAAGGACGGTTTCCATTGGGTTTTTACAAATGTCTTCTCTATGCACAGTTTAATCACTTCAGCAGGAAGAATCACCTAGAAAAGGTCCTGGATGGGACACTAAACCCAGAATATTAATTAACACACTTAAACGTATAGATGGGACTAGACAAAGCAGGAGCTGCATGTGGGAATTTCTAGAACTGCCCAAAATTCCCAGCTCCTGTAAGAGTCCGTCAATGTTTAATTGTGAAGGTTCGGTCAATCTCCTGCTTTCAGGGTGAGTTCAAGTTAGTCCATTGTGTCCAACCAGTCTGTTATCTCATCTATACAGAGGCTGCTGGATCACACAGAGAACTGGTGACATAAGTCTACTTTGTGAGCACGCACACTCCTCTGGTGCAAAACCACAATTATGAAAATCAATTCTTCAGTTATACTTGTAATTTGAGTCCCTTAGCTCTTTCCACACACATAGACGTGTTACACAGTTCTTCTGAGAAGGGTTGACTCTACTGCTTCTGTGCAATAGGTCCGGTCATGTGAAGTTGGCTTAGGTCCATCCTCTGCTACTTGGAGGAAGGTGCATGAACTCCCTGAGCTGGCTTTTGCAGATTGCCCGCCCAGGACTCAGGGCTAGCGTGTCTCTTCACTGACTGGTTTAGGTATGGAAGAATGCAAATGCATTTAAATAAAGCCATTCAAACTGTCCCTCTCTCCTAGGACATGTTTCTGCTGTGCTTTGTCTGTGTCTCAGGAACACTCAGGAAGAGCAAGGGTTTTAGACAAGTTGAAGTGACATATAGTTATATACATGCACATGTTTATTAGTAACGTATATTCTTAATGTATAATAGCAGAGTACGAATGTATATTAATTTATTATTAGTGTGTATATACAGTACATCTGTATATATTAGTGTACATATACATTTAGGTTTCATGTATAAGTATATATACATACACACAAAAGTGCTGCTTTCCAGCCTCTGTCATGATATAACTACCGACCAAATCTAAGTAGGGCCAGGCAAACCGTCAACAGATTATTGAATTTTTTCATGAAAGCACTAGATCATCCCCTGAGAGATTTCACAATGTCCCTGTTGCCGTGGCTCATCAGTTTGACAGCTCTGGCAGATTTTGCAAGTATCCCACCCAAATCTGCTTCTCTGCAAATTAAGCTTTCTTTCTATCCTTTCAGAGTGGGTTGGGGTAATCATTGGTTGCCGCCTTCCCTGTAACAATCTTCTTGTACTGAAATACTGTTATTGTGTCCTCTTACCTTCAGTCTTTCTTCTTTAGATTAACCAGATTTGTCCAGTATTGGATATATCGCTCCAAATCACTGTGAGGCAAAGCTCACAGCTTTTCACTGAACCAGCTCCAAATTATTAACCATCTTTTGCTTTACAGGATTGCAAAGAGTGAAATCTTATTGAACTAAAGAATACAATGTCAGTTTTGTAAGCTACTTATCACCATATTTCAGATGACATTTTGGGGAATAGGATAGGTCTAGGGAAAGCCAGATGTGAACTTCCAAATCAGGCACACATGGAGACTATAAAGAGGTAAAAGACACCAATGAAGAAAATCCTCCCAGGCAATGCCCGTGGAAAAGTATAGTGCAGTGGGATTCTCTTCCTGTATTTTCAAAGCAGTTTAGTGATACTACGGTGGAGAAAGCACTTACATAGTACCAAGACATGTAGGGGGTGGAGGCGGTTTCCAGACCAACTCTTCCCTTTTATACTCAGGAAAGGCAACTATTTCCATAAACTCTTTCTCCGTCCCACTCCATCCCACCCATCATGCTTTAAGAAAGGTCCTTTGCAAGTTTGGGAATTGAGATCAGTGTTGAACCCAGACATGAAATGGGAGCAAAAAGATATCAAGAAATCAGTTTCAGAAAATAAAATTTCCTAAGGTTTCAAATTCTTTTTAGTGAAAATATGAGTATGGAATAAAAGAAATAATTCAAAATAATGTCATATAAATATATGATAAGAAAAAGCATGAGTCCTGGAAACAGCCTTATAAGTTTTAAGGTGTTTAGAAATTCTAATAGATTGCAGCTCTTTAGGGCTAAGTCTTACTCAAGCTTTTGAACTGTAAGGAAACAAATGCTGTATTACTACTATTGTCAAGAAATTCTTAACCAAGAAGGAGCTGCAAAGTAGGACATCATCTCAATTCCAGAGGAGCCCTGGTGTAGGACAGAACCCATCTTATAAAATCCAATTACTAGTATTAAGCAAAGTTATGACGAACATGGTAAATAGATGTGTTTTGTTTATGACCATTTCTAGGCAGGCTCAATCTAAATCTTAACACTGATTTCTGATTGTTTTTTCATCAGCTAAGCCAGTCTGGTCTTGCTTTGTGTCATGTTCTAGCCAGTCAGCTGAAAAATTCATTCGTGCCATCACTTCTCAGCAATGGCCATTTTCTGTGATTCCTATTCCCTTAACTTGGGCTGAAGACCCTAAATTATACAGCAATTGCATTTTCTATGCATATTTGTTACTTATTCCTTCTATTAGCAGCAGTCATTTCTTCTGTTTGTACCTCACCTCTCAGACCTCAGAGGAGTTTTGATCTCCTAAAGGTCTGTTTCGGTCACACTCAAGAGAAATATGAGGATAAAAGGCAATTTTAGGTTTGTTTAGAAGAGTATAGTTAATTCTTGTACCATAGCTGTAAGCAGAGCACCATCACTACCGAGTACCGTAGAGTAAATACAAGTGAAAATGCACTCCACAGGCAATACAATGCTTCTTGGCATTGAAATTCTAAATCTTACAAAAGGGAAGGGTTTTGATTCTGAGCCTACAGGTTCTTCTATCACCATAATGGTATCTTGGTGTTTAGCTTGGCACCGTTTAGCTTTCTTTCTGGCTGCAGTTTCTTACCCCCATGGTTGTTTTAGCACACTCCAATGGGACAATATTTAAGGATGAAGATTGGGCCACTTTTCACAAGTACCAAAGTATGTAGCACCCAGAAGTCCTGGCTTCAGTTCCTCCCTGTACAATCAGTTTCTTGCGGAAGATTAAACATGTTATATACACTTTCTGCCTTCTGCCAGAGGAACTGATGTTGAGGTTGTTGTGAGGCAACTTGGTATCAGCAGGATATAACATAAACTAATATTATCCAGGCTGTGGGGTATATCCCTTCTTGAGGGGCAAAAGGCGTTCAGGGAGAATAAGACAGAGCAAAGATGGAATGAGAGAGAAAGGCAAAACAATCATGAAAATGTTGGGTTTGATGCCAGCAGGATTAGATGCTGTGGATGAAATCTAGCCATAGATGAAACATCTGAAAAAATGAAGAAGCCCCTCCCCAGCACTTGTAGGAGGCATTATCATTTCTAACTTACAGCTTTTACAGTGAAGATCATGAAGAATTCCCACTCTGAGCAGCCTTAGTCAGTAGTTAGTAAACAATCCTCAGCTACAATGAAAACACATTGTGGATAAACACCCTCATTTGTCTAGATGGCAGCCCCAGCTGAGGTGAACTGTACGTTTACTTAAGATGGCAAAACACATGCTGCTAATCGCTTCTGCCAGAGTGGAGGGATGTAACGCTCCACTCTGAGATGGCAGCGTTCTCCTGGGCTCCTGCCCGCATAACGTGCTAACATGGAAGATGAGAGAACTGAAACTCTACTAATCTTTAATCCACCTGTCCGGCAAACCTTTACTAAATCAAGGGCTGCCTTCAGAAGGGAGAGGAAAAAAAATGATGCGAGGCAGCAATAGCTGATATAGAGGAGACAGTGAGCTATCATCTGGTGAGCTCATCCTTTATTCTGGTAAGAAGCTCAGCTCAGACCTTCTGTTTCCCCATACAGGTTGTACTAATTTTAGCACATCTGCATTGTCTTGCTTTTTTTCCACCCTTCCCATCTGGGAATTCTGCTATCCTCCACTCTTCTTCTAAAGTGTAAACACTGGGTGTGGTGCTTGTGACAGCAAGAAGAAAACCAGTCCCTCAGGAGGTCCTTTACACTCCTGCTAACCCAGGTTTTCACGGGAATGTCTAGCCCTAAGGTAGCTCCACTCTCAAGCAAATGTCCCATGGCAACTTCAGATGGCATGTTTGGGAACAGCTGCTGATTGATACTCCAGGATCCAGAAATATTTTTGATATTTTGCGTCGTTCAGCCTCCTATAACAGAAGGTACTTAGGCTATATATCCTCTTATTTCTTCACTATTGAGATATATTGCTCAATATGACCATATAATAAATCCATCCTTTAAATAAATCAGATCAATCTTTCAAGGAGCCATATGATTAAAGCGTTCGATGGGTTCCTGTGAAGATACTTTCTCAATAGCACAAAATCTTTTCACTGTGAAAAGAAATATGATATTTCCTGCCTCGTCCTTGTAGGAAGACAAACAGGAATACAAACTCAAAATGAAAAGAAGATAAAAGAAGGAAAGCAAACAGAAAACCTGGTTATTATTGAACTGCTTATGAAATCTTTTATAAGAGAACATAAAAAAAGACCATTTCTTCATAGACATATGGCTAAAATGGAGAATGTACTTTTTTCACAACAGGAAAAGCTTACACTCCGTGTTTGCATTCACTTAAAAAGGTATCAAGCAATGGTTCTAGAACATTTATTTAAAATAAAACATAGTTCACTTGGCACACGCTCACTAAGCCAAGAAAAATGTGCCCAGCACATTTGATATCTTACCCTTCATGCTACTCATTAAGGTAAGTTAAACGTTCTTGGCTGCACATAAGATCTGGCAATGACCCACAAAAACAGAGGTTAATTAGTGTGCCTCTGCTGCAGTCTTCCTCTATTAATACTGTAGTGTGTGAAGAACTCTTGCCAGGATCACAATCGAAAGTGCACATACAGCTTATGTCGCTATTCTGTATTATGTATGTCATTCCATGGAGGAACACTGCAAGAAAAATAATGTCTAAATGTGTATGTGTGTGAGTGTGTGTGTGTGTGTTTATATGTATTTTTACAAATATATATAGACACACATTCAAAGGACAGAAAATTCTTCCCTCTACAGGCATCAGCTCTCCTTGGCTGTTCCAAGCTGCTCTCATACCCCGCCAGGCTGACAGGGTGGTGGGGGTGTTGAACCAGACCCCTTCCAGAAAACGGGCACTGAGTCTCTAGTGTAGATCCTGTGCATCCTTTCTTTTCCTACAGCTGATGCTAACGTTCTATGGACCAGGATGTGTCAGGCCTTTCATATCGCTTTGCTTCAAACCAGCAGTTAAAAAAGATTTTCAGTTATCCAAGAATGAGTGTCAGGTCACTGTCCCCATCATATAAGGATCTTTGCCACGTAACTCCCCTTTTAACTAGTTAAATATTATTATTCCCATTTCACATATTTAGATACCGTGGCACAGAAAAACAATGCAAATGTGCAAAAAAGCAGTAGCAGATCACAAAGAAGAATATTGCAAATTTTTTATAGTCTTCTGTACCTTACTATTTGCACGATTAGAGTCCTCATATTTCTAGTGAGTCTCTCCTAGAGGGCATACTCAGAGAGGGAGGGAAAGACATGAGAAAAAAACATCTTCTCTTTTTCAGAGAAAGGCCTAATAAGGAAGTGTCATGAACTCTGGGTGAAAGAAACTACGTTATCCAGCTGTGTTGAAAGCTTGCTAGTTGAGCAATTGGCAAAGTGGAGACAATTCAAAGGTGAAAAGCAGTAGTGGTAAGTGGTTTGAAAAGGAGCAGAGATATATTTGTTCAAGAGAAAAGACATAGAAGAAAGAAGATAGCAACAAAGGGACGTTATAAAAGAGCTGGTGATCTATTCTCCTATTAACCATTCATGACATGAATCAGCCCTAGTCTTTAAGATAGAGCAGTCAGAGTTTAGAGTAAATAAATGAAAAAAGGATCTTTAACCAAAAGAATAACCGAGTAAAAGAAAAAAGACCAGTAGAAATCACTAAACGTAACAAACGGTTGGTAGGATTCAGGTTTGGATTCAGACACCTGAATTTTGGTGACTACAGTGCAGGCATGCCTAAGCTTTCATTTTATCCAGTGAGTTTGGAGAGATACTCAACAGATCAGATGTAAATGTCTACTTTGGTGCCACCGCAGATCTCTCTGGGCCCCATTGTCTGTACTGACTAGATCTCAGCTGACTGTAGTGGGACCTCAGAAATGTAAAGAGCATGTAGTCACCTAGTTTAGGAGGTGTCTAAATATGGAGCTGACTCCTACCCAACCTGCTCCTTCGGAAAATTTAGGAACAGTGAAATAAATCCTGCAGTGATAAAACAAATTAACTTCCTGAGTCACACATGTCTGTATAAAACCCCAAAACTGTAACACTGATGCTTTCTCTGATGCCCACTTCTCCTTTCATGCATCTGCAAGTCATTCTTTGTTGAATAACTTCTCCATGGTCTGTGTTCACTGATCCCTTGTGTCCCTCGTACTGAAATCAGGGTGTACCAACAGTGCTTACAACTGCACAAATGTAGCCAGGCACATTCATGGAAAACTGGGATGTGTCCCTGATGAGTAAATAACAACCTTTGGAACAATTTTTGAGAAAAGTTAATTAACCAGTGCACAAAGTCTCAATCTTGTGAATAAAAACTGAACTGGAGACCTTTCCACCAGTGCTGATCCTTCTACATATACTTTCAGATGGGTGAACCTATGTGTATCTTGTGGAAGGAAGTCTGGATCAGGGAACAAGTTGCTTATGGCTGTTCCCAAGGCACTTTTGTAAAGCGGGAGTGGACACACCCCAGAAATGTTTAACTCAACAGAGACTCTAGAGAAACTGCTCTACACTTTTCATCTTGATTTTTAAGAATAATTTTGCCAGAACCATCAAGCTTGGCTTTAACAACATTTACAATTAATATCATAGAGGCTTTATTGTCTTAAGCGCTGAACTTAATAGCATGAGAAAAGGCCTGTTCAGAGCAGTGATTTTAGCCTTCCCAGAGCACAGAAGCTTTTGTCATGTTTAGGGGAAGTAGATAAAAATGGTATTGTTTTCTACTGAAAAACTGACGATGTTCAGAATAGATGTAATTATTGTAGATGCCACTCTAGAAAATGGGAATTAGCACCTCTCATTATGATGAACAGCTCTAAAGAGGAATTCCTTCATTCTTACGTAGTGTGCAATGTACAGTCTATTTGCAAGTGTTCTTTCTTGTGCGTTATCAAGACAATGGCAAGTAATTAAAAAATATGGAGGGAACTGCAATGTGTAATGTGTTCAGACTTGTGAGGTTATAAGGTTGCCTGTTAGCTTTTACCACTTACTGCTGCAATATGTGATATGAGCTATATCAACTTTCTTTTACTTGAATTCAGGCAGTTACCGTTCCCACTCATCCCATCCCTGGCTGCATGTTCCATTTAGGCATCTGCTGTTCTCGAAAAGAAACAACGCCAGATCACACAGGAGGTTTTGGAGTCTCCTTTTGTTTAGCTGTTGGCTATGAAACATAACTAGAGTCTCATCCAAACTGATAACCCAGTGTTTCTATGAGAGTCATGACTTTTTATAATGGTGTCTAATTAGTTGTTAACCGAGAAGTGTTATAAAGTTTGTGATAATGCAAGAAGGAAAAAGCTTTTTCTACACACTTCTTGTAGGAAGGAGATTTTATCCAATTGTTTCCTGAATACTTTTGTCCAGAACAGCATGAGACAATGAATGTGGCACATGCTGCAGGGAAGGACTGCAAGATACTGCTGGTCCTTTGCTTTGGTTGGAAGATGCAAGTACCTGAAGCCACATTACAAAATCTTGGCAGGGCTTGATGGCTAACAGTCTATTGCCAGGTGTCAAAGGAGGTGCCTTTCTGATGAGCCAGTTGGCTACGTGTGAATATCGCGATCTTAATGCCTGCTTGCCCTGTGCTCCCTGAGCTGTAGAAGGCTGATTCTAGGGCTGCCAGTTTGTATTTTCATGCCTTCCCAGAATCATTTTGGTTTCACAAACACTTAGCTCATCCTGTAGCATGCTGGGAAGTGGTGGAACAACCCTCCCTGTCAATTTTTTTGGCGTGGTACCTGTCACGGCTGCTGCACGTATCTTTAAAGTGAAAAATTGTATACTTCCATAAAATACTTACAAAAATATTTATAAAATTATTTTTGAAATTAATCGTGAAACTAAGTGCAGCAGATGCTTACACCGTATGGCACGAGCACAATGAATCAGCTCACTGAAAGACCACATGAGTACCACTAACTTGCATGGGAGCAGGTGGGAGCACGTGTCTGGAAGCAAGAGCTGCAGGGAGCAAGTCTGTGTTCCTTGACAGCGGTGGCCAGCTGTTAGATCCGCTAGGCTGCATCATGACACAATCTCCTGACGCTGAGTTGTCATTTCAGCTATCTTTTAGCTTTGGTGATAGAAACTACAGGTCTCAAATTCAGTGAGAGTGTCGATACTGGGTACGAGCAATGGTTAATAATCCCAGATCCTCTGGATCCTAACACATGATATTTTACGTCCCGAATGAAAAGCACATTAGAATTACATTGCGTTGTGAAACCCAACCATGTAGTGAAAAGCAGGAGTTACAAAACAGTTTGTACTACCACCCTGCCTTGTTGACATGAGCATTGATGCTTACAAGTGATACTGTCTAGCCCCACAGTAATCCATTAGACATATCTAATACATGGAAAGGCAAATTTTATAGTTTTGTAATTTTGTTTCTTCCAAATCTCACAATGTTTTTTTTTTATTTATTTATTCTGTATTGAATGATTGTAGAGAAGAAAAATATCCAGAAGAAAAAACATTTGTATGGAAATAAGACACATATCTCAATAAAAACCATTATACTGTCTTCTAGTTTATTGGCTTCCATAAATTCCTGTTAGTTTGGACAGGAACGATGGAGACATACCTTAAGAACAAGAGAAAGATAGACTCATCTACTGGAGACTGATTCCATAATGACATAACCTTAAGCCATTCCTTATTTTACAGGAATAGAAAATGAGAGCAAAACAGTTCCTATAATTCAGTTTTGTTCAAAAATATCAGAATGGCCCCATCTCACTTTAATGTCTGTAGTGCTATGCCCCGGTACACTTTCATTTCTCTAGGACTGCTTTGACTCATCTGCTCTTGAATTTCCATGTAATTGTTCTTCACTGTTTCCACTTTCTATTCATTTAGATGGGGTTTTTTTTTTTCCATTTTGTTACTTTTTTGCTGTTTCAGAAACTGCTAAGCAACTTCAGCAAAATATACATTTCTCAACAGTACCAGTTATTGCAGCTAATGATATGGAAAATAGCAGAAAGCAAGTTCACATGCCATTTATTTTTCAGCTTTATATGGCTAAATCGCTGCAGAACAAGATGTAAAAGAGCTAGAAGGTCAAAACAAGGAATACACCTTGTCAGAGACTTACAAGACTCCAATACTAAACAGTACAATCTGGATAAAACTTCCTCTGGGAAGTTTCTATAGGTGGGAGCAATGGTCACTTCCTGAAAATCAAATCCCTGTTAATGGGCCTGTAGGTGGGTGCTTAAATACTAATTGTGTGAAAGACCTTCAGCCTTTTCATAAATGTTAATCCAAAAAATTTATTTCACCTTAAATTATCTCAGCAATGACATCAGTGACTTGACTCTGGCTAGCTTAAAAGTGGTACTGCCCATGGTCAGATAATTTAAACCCGTTATCTGGACCACAGAGTCTCTGTATCAATTATGAGGCTTGTAAGGACATTTTTAGAGTCCTCCCACATTCATTTCAGGGTCCTAAGGAAAGTTTTTACTAACTAGTTAGTAAAAACTTTCCTTAGTACCCTAAAAGTTCTGATCCTGAACAAGAAAGAAAAATGACCTTAATATATGTATATTCAGAACTCAGGAAAGGTACTAGCCTGATGAATTTGGAGCCTGGAGTTCTTTATTTAAGCAGAGATGACCGCACTGCAGGCCAGCTGGTGGAAGCGTCTCATCGCTGTAGGGGGCTGAAACTATTTCATCCCCCTTACTTATTCCACCATTGTCCACCTCCCTGAGACAATCAGCAAGAGTCGCTAGACAGTGGCAGCTGTGATAATGGCTTTTTTTAATTATTATTATTAGATACCCATCTCTTTAGCAAGGAGCTGAGAACACGGGAAGCACAGGCCACCAAAACCTGATTAACGAGTTACCAGTTCCATTCGCTATCAACCAGCCTGGTTTAGAGACTGAAAAACCCACAGATTTTCAGGAAGTAGTTTTATCACTAGTGAATCCAAAAGCCATCTACTAGGGAGGGGAAGTAGAGATTTCCTTCTCACTCGTTTCTTCTAGGGAAAGCTCCCATGCCTGAAGTCCTGACACTCTTTGGGGTTATTTTTCCCCTGTATAAATTGCAGTTCAGGGTCTATTCCCATCTCTCCAGCACTGGCTGCAAATCCTATTATGCTATTTGAGTCCATGTGACTACTCCAGATTTGCAAGGAATAGAAGAGAAGGCAGAGGATGATTTTTATCTTCATTTTACCTTAGCTTTCTACTTGAAAGCAAAATGAGGGTCTTATGTTCTGATGATAAGAAACAAACATCAGCAGCAAATGTGAAGGAACAATATCTAAAATCTGACATGTAAAATGTGTTTTCTACTGCAAGTGGGTTGAGCAAATGGGGTGTTTTGAGACAAGAAGATGTAGAAAATGTACATGCCAGTCCTGTGATGTGCTCCCTGGTACCTACAAAAGCATAAGTGCATGTAAATATTGCTTCCCCCCAGCCCAATAAAGAGGAAAGTCTGTCAATGGACTTAAGAAACAGGTCATCTACTGAATCACAATATGGATATGGATTATGAAAAACAATATACAGTTTGCATGCTCCTTCTCTTGTTGGATTAACCAGTATGTTATACTTTGGGTTTGATCCTCTAAGTATGAAAGGAGCAACGCTGAGAACGAATTTCTATTGAGATCGTGGTTCTTTAGAGAAAAGCGCCAAGATGAAAGAAACTTTGGATAACTGAAACCTTTCTGAGCATCTCACATTCAACAGATTGTTTCCTATAAAGAAAAAAATCTGACTGAAATGCAATATCTAACCAGAGGTTTACACAAAATTTTTAATTGTGAGCTTATTGTTTGCCCTTTAAAAATAAAACCTCAATTATTGTGATCATAATTTTAATTTATGAAGCATTTTAAACTACTTTTACAATGAAAACAGGTCATGTGATCTGTAAAATTCTGATTACTTTTTTTAAACTAATTCTGAACTTTAGCCTCATACCAATTTAGAAGGATATTCATATTCTTAGCACCAATAGAAAAAAAGATGACTTTATAGTGTTTAACCCTCTTAAAGTGTCCTTTCCAATCCCAGTCCAATCTGCTCTTACTTTAGAGGTTACAAAGTATTGGTGGTTGATTAAAATCTAGATCTGTAAGAGCTTGATAAAACCTACACAACATGTAAGCTTCTTTAAAAAAAAAAAAACGAAACAACAACAGACTTCCTCAATCTGCAGAGAGCTTCTTAGAACGGTGGGAAATAGAGATTGTTGCAGAGGAAAGTGTGAAAAAATCCTCTGGAAGTAGAGATAGAAGGGAAACAAATGGTCAAATGGAACAGTTTTCTAACGGAAAAAGAGATTAAGACAGGATTACAGTTTTTCCACAGATAACAAGCAAAAGAGACTAAATATGCCAACAGCAGACCATTCTGAAGACTAAGGGATGTCTTCTCCTTCTACAGCCCTCATATCCAGACTGGAAAAATAGAATGTGTGTTCATACCCAGGAAAAAAAATAACCTCTTCTCACCCAGACAAAAGGTTCTTTAGGGTGGTGAACTCAAATCCTTTGTGGAAATCGAATGAAATAATATCCAAACTGTTTTAACTTTCAAAATGAGCTTTAATTAAACTTGTGGAATCCGCTATGAGAAACAGATTAACAGGAAAGCAGGCGTTCAGTAAGCCAGTGGCAGGACTTGCAGGGAGGAAATGTCTGCTAGGGTGGTCTCATAGACGACTCTTCTCATTAGACCTTTTAATGAAGAAAAGGCTTTTCTTCTCGTTCCCTGCTAATCTGAACAAACACATAATTATGCCTGCAGATGCCTGTCTTCACCCCACTTTGACTGGAAGCATCCCCAGAACCTGGGTGGATCATGTATGATGCCAGCCTGGACCTTCTCGCCTGAGTACTCCTTGCAAGACAAGAAGCAGACACTAGTCATTCCCTACCAGCTTTCTGTCTTAATTGTTCCTGCTTTTAGGCTTCACATCCTCTGTCAGTGTGCTAGACACCCAAGAAAATACTCATAAGGCCTAGGGAAGACATTGAGAAGGAGTTTTGTTTCCAAATAAGAGGACCTTCTCCTGGTGGAATTTGAGATGATGCCTGCAGAAAAAGGGGTCTGCTTGCTAAAGACCATGTTGGAGGGGCAGGTAAAAAATACAGCTGAAGATACTAATGCATTGTGACTTTAGTACCTTCTAGCACTACCTAACGCCACTGAAACTGCACAAAAGTAGGGCTAAAGTAGAATAATTTTCTCTATTTCTCTTCTCAGGGCTTAAAAACTAGAGAATTTCTTTCTGATTTGAGTCTTAGTGTGGCTTTGCTGTGAGCTCTGCGCACCAGGTAGTGAGTTTTCTTTTCATGAATGATGCAGAACCTGCTACAGTGAGAACAAGAACAAACACCTCACCAGAGGATGAATATAAGCATCACACAGATCTGGACTGCTTTCGCCTGTCATCTCAAACAACTGCAGAGAAGATCCCTCTTTCATAAGGTACCATCGGGTGCTCTAAATCTGCCAGAAATAAGGCAAATAAAATATTTCTGAGAGGATTTATGTTATGTCTTTGAACACTAGTGCAATCCAGAGGTTATTCATGTTCATAGGACACAGTCTAACAACTTTGCTTAGCTGGAAAGCAGCCTGCCACCCATATTTCCCCATTGCTTTGTCTGGGCTTCATTAGAGTCATTAGTCTAGAGAGGTCTTGGAGAGTAGAAGTGTGGCCATCATACAGGAGAAGTCTCTTAATTATCAGTAAAATGACTTTTCCATGAATAACAGTCCTTTAAGGTTGTGATCTTATGACGAGATTAAGAGGTAAGTGCTGGACTGATTTTTAAAGCTATTTAGCTACTTCTGTGCTGTTCCCTTCCCCATCATTTCAAGCCTCCATTTCCAGCTTCAGTCATAAGAAATTCTGTAAGTCAAATATTAACCTCCTTGCACAATAATTGTTTTTAGATATGTATAACTTGGCATATTTATGTGTAGTGGAGGAAAAGGCAGAGAGACAAAGTTGTCTGAGAGACTCTATAATTAACTAGTAATATTTGCGGGTTTAAAATGTTAGACAAATTTCAAGTTAAGATGAATTGCTGGAGAAAGAGCAGGTGAGGACACCAGAGATATATTAAAAATTCAGTTCTTCATAAAGTCATATTTCAATATGTGTCTGGATTTAAACTGTCGTTTGCTTAAAACTTAGGGATTTTGTGTGATGAGAAATAGAAATGAAAATGAAATTTAATGCAGGTTTCTGCTCTTCATTGAGGGTAATTTCACAGTATCTTCACAATGAGGGAAATGACGTATTCATTGTTTTTGAAAGTTTTGCTAATTAAGAAAGTAAGTTATGCTTTCTATTTTCATTGCCCAGGTATATGATGAAAGCAGAATTACCTGCTGTGTCCTTACAATAAAATCAAGGTAAAAAGGAAGACAGTGTTTTTGAAGTGGTTATGAACAAAGTACAGCACTGTGTCAACCTTTTTGAAACACATAGATATTAAATCACAATATTGACCCAAAATTTCAAAGAAGTAGCGTAAAGCGATGGTATTCTTGGAACGAAATGGACTTAAGAAAACTGGGAACCTTGTGTTTGTTGTTTATTTGTAATTACAATGTGTTGAAAACCAAACTGGAGGACATTTTATGGCTGCCATTTTTGGTTGGTTGATATAACTGCATGTGTTAAGCACAAGCAGTTAACTACATTTCATTAGAAAATATTTAAGTTAATGATTTGATCAATAACTGATAAACTGACACTGTTTTTACAACACATTATTTTGGCTGGCCTACCTTGTCTAGCTTGTTTCTCTAATATTTCTGTCTTTCTATGGCACAGTTTTTCTGGTACTCATCAGCAGTGGAGTCTCATTTAACTAAGCCAAGCCCCGAAATGTTTTAGATCTTTACCAAAATTCTAATTTTGTAATGAAAATTGGGAAAGAAGTAGACACAGATGTTCCCTCAGTTTCACAGAGTACTGGGATTTCCAAATGATGTCACACAGATAATACCGTACAGTTAAGTACATAAACATCATGAACAGTGACTGCTGGAGTAATTCTCCTTTGCATCCACAGTACTGTTCACTTTATTAATAGAGTGATTAGAGTTAGAAAATTCATTGTAATTGAAAATGCTAATATGTACTTGTTAACAACCCCAGGTGCTTAAAAATAAAAAAAAACAAATAAAAAATCAGATCCTTCATGAATTAGTCACTTTTGAATATACAACTAAAACTCCAAACTTTCTGAAATACTTCTGAAAATTTTACTCAAAAGTGTCTTTGAGAGTAAATGGTGATGGGGGACGAAGGATGAAAAAAGATGTAGGAGCTTAAGCGTATAGTTTTGGAAACATGGAAACTGGAAATTAAGTCACTTAAATGCTTTGAAAAACTTTGGCAGGCTCCTTAAAGTCTTTTCCATCACACAGGTCTGCACTTCACCCTCTTCCTTCCTGTGCAGTAAAAGAATGAATTGCAATTAGCGTAAAGGCTGAACTTGCATCTGAGGATATTTTCTGCAGACAACGAACCAACGGAGCTAATTCAGATTTACAGCTATTCAGTTGAGACCATGACATGGCACACAGACACTTCGACAGAGCAAAATGGCTGTGACTGTCAAACTGGAAAACCCCTTAGCGATACTGAAATACAGCAAGGAGCCCTTAAACCCTGAGAACAACACAAAAGGAAGGGGTCATAGACTGCTGGAAAATAACGACATCTGGAAAACAATCACATCTAGCTGTCCAAATTTCACCTCAGAGTAGCACAGGCAACAACAAAACCCATTTTTTTCCCCCTAGTGGGATTTTGGTGGTTTCACCTTCTGTTTTCATCACACTCTACAAAAAAGTATGATGGCAAATGAATGAATGAAACTGCTTTCACTGAAAAAAATTCAGCTTGTCCATATGAAATTTATCAGGAAATACAGAACCATCTCTTGCTTTCCACCACAAGACAGAAGCTGACAGAAACTTTATATTTGTATTCCCGAAAATCTGAAAACACTAACTAGCAGTTTCTTAAAAATCTCTGAAAGCCAGAAAGATCTTTACTTATTAGTATTATTGTTTCCTCTTACAGCTCCACATGTCTGATGGTACCTCTTGCTTGTCTCTAAAACATGGATTATAAAATGTTTGGCTCACAATTGGGTGACTTTCCATGACTGACTCTTTTAGGCATTACACAATACTGAATAATGACAGCAGTAGCATTTATAGTTATTAGAATGACGGATGATTAGAGATGACAAATCTAAGGGATACTGAGAAATTGGAAGGGTCATTTTGAGAGTGCAGAAACTTGATTTCTTAGTTTTAACAATGCACAGTAATGAACAGAAGTATATCTGAAGCATTTATATAACCTTCTTAATTATAAAAAATTGGAGTCTTATTCTGCAATTACTTATGGAAGAGTATACCATTCCCTGTTGCACTTTTTAACTCATGTTGGATTTTCTTACTTTAATTTGACTGGTCTTCTGGTTTAAACAAAGTAAGGACAAAACCAGACCCTCTGGGACCTATCTGGCAAGCTGTCGTACTTCATATGAAGTGTCATACATAGAACTTGTCAATACAATTACCCATTGTAATTATCTATTATTTTCAGTTTAAGAAGTGGAAGCCGTATGGGGTGGGAACAAACCTTGAGAGATTTTAAATATGTCACCCATTACTATAAAAAGTAGCAGAACCACCACAGAAAGCCACAAAAAACTTGACCTTGCTGTAAGAAACCTTAAGTTTAGACAGTTTATGAGAAGTGGAGGAGAAATAAATCAAAGTGGAACAGAATTTGGAATTCCTGGAATTATTATCTGGAAGAATTAAACAAATAATTATTCCTCTACTTTCTCTGCACAGTTTTAGCTCCTCAGCCATATTTTCAGAAATTTTCAGAGGTCACATCACAACTATTGGCCTGCACACACTTTTTCCCCTCCTTTTTCCCCCCTTCATACATCAGAGCTCTTTTCTAAAAAGTCATAGAATGAATTTATTAAACTTCATCAGGATTTAATCCTTGCTTTTTAAAATGTGTTATGCATTAACAGGTAGTATGATTTTTACATTCACGAGAACTACAAAACCCCTGTATCATGAAATATATGTCTTCAAGACAGAAAAATGCTAGTAGTCTAGCCGTCACTGAATTATTGCCTGTGGATACTGATCAAGTGAGCATGAACAAGCTGCTCAAGAAAAGCTGTCACCTAAAATGTGACATTGCCAATCTTCTTAAAGAAGATTGTGGTTCCCAGTGACAGGACGAGGGGCAACGGGCACAAGTTGGAACATAGGCAGTTCCATTCAAACATAAGGAAAAACTTCTTTACGGTGAGGGTGACCGAGCACTGGCACAGGCTGCCCAGGGAGGTTGTGGAGTCCCCTTCGCTGGAGGTTTTCAAGGCCCGCCTGGCTGCAGTCCTGAGTAATGTGCTCTAGGCATTGCTGCGTCAGCAGGGGAGTTGGACTAGATGATCTCTAGGGGTCCCTTCCAACTCTGAAAATTCCGTGATTCTGTGGTATGTTTAGAAATTGCTTAAGTGAGTCACTACTTCAGAAGCAAAGGGAAAGAATAGAAGACTGAGGGAAACAGGTTCTCCATTCCAGTATTGGAATATTTTGTCATGGTTGTTGTCCCAAATACAAAAAAAGAGCTGAAAAGTATATTACATGTATTTTATATATATTTATATTTATAGGGGGGTGTAATAACACAGGTGTAAAGTTCCAACAAAATTAATCAGAAATATTTCAAAATATTTTGTTCCTAAATTTTGGGTTAGTTTATCATTAAATTAAGTTTTAAAAGAGATCTTTCATTTGGTATCCTGATGTCTGTCCGTTTCTCCTGTGGGCATTTTCCTTGGCCCGAATACATTTTCCCTTATGCATTTCCAGTCATATGATGCCTATGACACACTACTTTGTTTGGTTATAGGTGAGTGTCAACTGCAGTGAGGTAACTCTCCAGGAAGTTCTGCCTTCAGGGGACAGCACAGCCCTGAAACCTTGCAAGGCACTGGGCCAAGACAAAAGGCACAGTCCAACGTTGACTGATTAAAAACAAATATTGTAGATCCAACCCCTACTTCCACCCTCACCAAAAAAAAAAATAAAAAATAAAAATCTGTGTTTTTTAAACCCACCCAAATGGAAACAATCTGTCTTCATTTTCTTAATAGGAAATAAAATTTCAGCAAAATTGAATTTCTCAGAAAAAATGTTGGCTTTGTTAAGATTTAATTTTTCATGAGAAATAAATAAATTCTAGCAGAAAATACATAGAATCATCTGGAACAGGGGAATCTTCTGCTAGCATTTTATAAAGATTTTTACAATGAGCTCTACAAAGCAATAATCAAAGTAAAGCTTACAAAATATTAGTTTATGAAAGATTAGACAAGAAAAAAATTCAAAAAATCCCCAAACTCACAAAAAACCCAAAAGTCATTAAAATGTTGTCCTAGAGTTAAAATGAGAACAGAGCATCCTAGATAGCATCCCCCAAGGCGTCGTCAGTCAGCAGTGGTTGGAGAGCTGTTCTGGCATAGGTAACTTGCATTACTCAGCACAGTCATGCATTCCTACTGAGTCATTAGTCAGTAAAGCCTAGAATATGACATCTTCCTGGATCTCTGTATAAAAGCATGGCTTTCAAGAACTAAATAAAATAAAATTGAGAAGCAATATATGTATCTATATAACAGGACAAAATCAATGGCTAAGTTCATTTGAGAATTAAATAGCAGTGTGATATATATACATACCGGTTGTATTTTGATCTTAATGCCAGTTTTTAAACAGCAGGTAAACCTTCTGATATTTCAGTGGGAATGCAAAATATGTATAGCATGCCACATTTCATTTCTGCTCCCTTAGTACAAAATAATAAGCAGCAAACTTCTTTTTATTCAATGACTCTTATTCCGGAATGGAAAAGATGATATATCTAAAACCAACCATACCTGCTCGGATCAAAAGTTCACCTAACCCAGTATGCTATTGCACACAGTGGCCAAAAGGAGATTTTTAGGGACGCGTTTAAGAGCAAAGTGAATAATGATACTTCCCTGCAGTGGCCTCCCGGTTCCACAAATTCATCCGTGAGCCAAAGGTGATGTTTTAGCATTTTCTCTGCCTAGAAAGAGTTCACTTCCATGAACTTGCTTAAATTTCACTTGCCTGATACAAGTTTTAATATCCACGACACTGAAACATGAAGTTCCCCAGCTTAACCCCTCTTGTGTAGAGAACCATTTTTAAACGCCTGCCCGTTGCTGTTTCGTTTGACGGCCTCTTCTTCTTGTATGGGAAAGGACAATGAACAGCCATTCTCTATTCATCCTGTTTCCCAGCGAAAATCTTTAACATGTCATATCAGATCGATACACCCCAGCAAAATAACAGCATGAAACTCACTTAACCTGTGCAAATCAGGTGGCATTACATCGGAGTCAGCAAGACTGCAAAAGCCTGGTCTAGTCCAATTACCAATTCCAGTTAATACAAAAATAGGATTGTTTCTCCAATACCTGTCGCTGATTTTCTGTCTCTAGTCTCAGTCTGGCTTCTACACATCTTCTGGTCTCCAGGAAGGCTTGACGTTGTGCTCTGTCTGATAGGTAGCTAATGAAGATTCCTGCGGTGTTCATACACATAAATAACACTGCCTGAGCCGCTATCTGCAACGAACAACAAACGGGATTTGATCAGACAAAAGAAGTAAAAATATCTGTTTAAGAAAAGAAAGAGAGAGAGAGAATGACTGTTCTGCAGTCATGTAGGCTGTAAAACTAAACGGTTAGGAAGGTTTGCATAAAAGAATCTCTTGGATCTTAATTAGAGGCATCAAACGTGTAAAATTCTTTGTGCCTTGAGGAAGAAATATGCAGTATTTGGGGGCATTAAACTCTAGTTGAGCCACAAATGATGTTTCCAAGAACTGACTCGCAGGGCTTTAGTCAGGAATGATTACAAACATAATTAACAATTTGTTTTTGCACTGTCTTTTCTGTACAAGTAACTTTGCGATTTGCTCCATGGCTTAGTTTGAGAACAAAGCCATATTAAGGAAAACAAAGAGTGTCAGTTAGCTAAGAATTAATATCAGTGGTAATAGTTATTCTGTTACTATTGACCAAATTAAATAAATTCTTTTTCAGCTGATGCCAAAGCACGAGCTTGTACAATGGGAATCCTGAACCATTCGACAGAGGAAGCTGAAGGGATAACCAAATGCTTGCATAGCCTGTGCCTGTGCACACAGACCTTTTCTTCACTGATGCCCACGTAAGAGCTGCACCCTTTTTCCTTGTAGAAGGTGCGTCACAGCTTCTTCCTTTGCAATATGAACTTAAAAGAGCCAAATGGGAGTGGATCCTTGGACAGTGTAAATTTCAGCGGCTTATTTGTCTTTCATTGATACTTCTTTGTGCTCTGTATGTTTGTGAGGCAGGGCACATCACCACCGCTGAACTGAGGATTGTTTGGGAAACTGAGTAAGAAACAGAATATTTGCACGCGCTAGAGACGGAACACAGACCTGCAGTTTCAGCAGCTTTATCCAATACCTCATCCCTGTTATAGGTTGCGATTTCATGTGAGCTCCTCTTAGTTTCCATTTCATCCCGCCTTTCTTTAACTTGTGAGAGGGTCAAGAGTGAAAAATAAGACTGGGGTCATTAATATTCCTCAAATGCATCATGTAGGATGAAACTGCTCTGACTGCTACCTTAGCTAGAGAAGCCATCAGGGCACATCGAACCAGCTGGAAGTCAGCAAACTGCAGCTCCCTGTCTTCCTGCCGAGGTCCAGTCACAGCCTGTGTGCTGATGAGGTCCTGCTGGGTGCACCCTGCCTTGGAGGACCACACCTCTCTCCCAGTGGCAGACTGGAGCCGGCGGGGGCTACATTACCCTGCGACCACATCACCTGCCTAGCAAAGCTGCCCAGGCTCTGGCAGCTATGGGCCATAATGTGGTGATACCTACAGAATCATAACGACATCGGAACGGCTGCGCCAGGGCAGATCAAGTATTCATCAGTCAGGATCCTGTCTCCATGGACAACAGAGAGTGCCCAGGTAGGAGCACAAGGATAAAACAGTAGACACGAGTACAAGAATAAAGCAAGCATCCAGTGATGTTTTGTCAAACAGTCTTGAACACTCCAGCAATCTGTGGTTGCGGAACGTTGTGGGCTAGAGGTTGCAATTCTGTAGTATTATCTAATAATCAGTCTCACTAAGATCAAAGCCTTGCTTGTCCTAATAGAAGAGAGAAAACGTTTAGCAAAACTCCCTAATCTCATTGTGATGCTGCAGGTCTCACTCCTCACATTCATGTGGGTTTGAAAGTGAGATTTGATATCAAACCAAATGTATCTGGCAGAAACTTCAGCTTTATATATTCCCATATTTCTGGATCTGGAGTATTGTTCTACAATAGTACAGGGAATTCATTTACAATTTATATGCCATGATTAGATAAGAATGTATATTCTGGCTCCAGCTGAAGTTTTGTTCAACCTTTGCCAGTGATAGGCATCTAGGCAAAGCTTGTGAGAAATAAGGCATGATCAGCATGATCCTTGCATCTTCCTGGCTTCCAGGATCCTGTGGTTTACAACACCTCTGAGCTGGAGGTGGCATACTCTATCCGTCTGCTTAACTTCTTCTGATACCTTTCTGAAGTTAATTGTACCTTTGGTCCCTGTAGCATTCAATGACAAGGATTTCTACAGCTTAATTAGGCACTTCGTGATAAAAATGTTTCCTTTTGTTTGCTTTAATTCACAGCCTTATCATTTCTTTGAGTGCTGCATCATGCTTATAATATGAGAAACAGTGACTAATCATTCCGAATTCATCTTCCTCACAGCATTCCTGATTTTACTGACTTAGAGGTTTACCCCTCTCAGCCTTTTATTTCTTAAAAGGGAGGAATTTGAGACTATTTAGTTTCATGGCATTTGTCGCTATTCCCCCTCTGTGCTTACTGTTTTTTCCCTGTTATCTACCTTACCCTGTTCTACTGGAGACAGGGTGCCCCGGACCAGCCGGCTGCCCCCAGACACTTTCTGCCTTTGCTCCAAGATAAAACAGAGAATACAGTAATTCAGCCCATGAGATAACTCCTTTCTGGTGCAGGCTACTAAGAGGCGTATGACGAGCTGACATGAGATAAGACGAGTTCAGAATTACATTGTTCAGCAGGACAACTGAAACCAGCTGTGAGTGGCTGGAGGAGTCAACGTTTCATACCTGACTTTGGCTGACTTGAAGATAATCAATGCTCGCACACTAGGAAAGCTAGGGTACAGGTTGAAAAAAAGAAAAGGCTTTCACAGGGTTTGAAAGGTGCATTTCAACAGTAAAGGCAATGGCAGGGTGCTCTCATTTGCTTGCAAATCCAATTGCAACTTCCTCGTGAGCCCAGTGCTGTCACCCGTCTGTGCTGATACTCAGGACTACTGCCGCTCACTTCAGCAGATCTCCTTAGAGCAAATGCAGTAGAATTTGCCCTTCAATTAGATTTCATGAGCACATAATTTGATTTGGACAAAGGGAATTATGGAAAACATGTTACAGGTAAAACAACAGCTTACTCGGAGGCAGAATCTGCTTTTCTTACACATAAAAGTCTGATTGAAACCAATCTAAAGAGCAAAGCACTATGCCGTGCAAGGTTACTAATCTGTAGCTCTTCTTAAGAAAAGAATAAAAAAGACATATAAGACTGGAGTCTCTCATTACCACTCCTTTTTCCTACAGCTTACTGTGGCCAATTCCAGAAGTCTTGCAGGATTTTCTACTGCCTGTCAGGGCCACCAGCCAGGGCCGACTCTGATTTTGTAAGACGTACAGAGTTTCATATCTTTTTGACTGACCTGAAGATAAACAACGCTCACACAGTAGGAAAGCTGAGGTATAACGTGAAAAAAAGAAAATCTTTTCACAACATTTATAAGCTCTTTAGTCCTTGCACAGCACTCAAATAAGCAACTGTAGCAGAGACAGCAAGCGATCTTAAAAAGGCATGAGTGATACATTTTGATGTTAAATAGGGCTCTGGGGAGGTCTGCTTCTCAGATATTTATAAAATGCAAAAAGAAGGTACCCTTCACCATGCTGCTTGGGAATATCTGTGTAACAGGATCAGCACTGCCCCTGGTGAACCTCCAGTTGCACATAATCGCATAATAGGATGAATCGAGCTAAAGTAAGTTACTTGACAAGATCATGCAGGTAGTTAGAAGCAGCCGTTAAAATTTTTACTCCAAAACTCGGTTTCCCATATTTCTCATAGGAGACAGTTAAGAGCTTAGTTCACAGAGAACTCACTTGTCAAATAAATTCATGTTTATAAAGTGTCCTTCATACAGGCACCTCAGAGCCCTTTGCAGAATGGATATAAAAACTAGCCAAAAGACGAAGGCAATGAAAGCAGAGGATGCAGGTCAGACAAGAAAGCTGAAGTTAAATTTGACAGTACACGTTGATTCAAATAATTTCATTTTCGTCTGTCACTCATTGTATAAAAGGGGCTTAGCCAAGACAACTGAAACCAAGATAACATTTTGAGTGGATTTGGGAACCACCAGATCTCAGACAAAGAAACAGTTAAAAGACACTGGACACAGCTGGTCAGGAGGAAGTACCAGTCAAAGCACGTACAGTATAGTGATGTAAGAGAACAGGAAATGCAGAATTTATTGAAAAGACAGTGAAGTAGCTCACAAGTCTGTTGCGAAGTGGTAGGTGAGCCACAACCACAGACAGCTTACCAAGACAGAATCGAATGTAGTTCAGGAAACAGGAATTTCTGAAGTGCACAGGTGAATTAGTGAGAGCAGAGCTGGGCTAAGCGTAACAACAGCGACTTGTAGACATTTCTGGTATTAAAAGCATCTGAGTTTGCCTTGATTTGCAGTTTACACAGATTCCTGTGAGTTTATGAACAACTGGGAGTGAGTTAGAGAAGAGTTTGCAAATGCCAGAAATTTTAAAACTTCAAAAATGATAACTGAAGTGTGTTTTAATTTTGCCACAAGTTTCCTCTTTGAAAAAGTGCAATTGTCCATCAGGGACAATTATATAGAGCCGTGAGGCCAACTGTAGAGTCTCTTAACTCAGTGCTTTCTAAGACCTGCCAGTAATAGACATTCATGGAATGCAGTGATTGAGTTCAGCATTTCCAAAGTGGCCATAACCTGAGGACAAGTGAATACTTAGGAACATTCAACAGACCCAACAGATCGGAAATATGTTGACTAATAGCTAGCCCTAAAAGACGGTAATTACCACAGACAATCTTCATCATGAATAGTTGAACCAACAATAGCATACAATCATATGGAAAACACGGTGGAGGTGGAAGAGAGAAAGCTGAAAAAGTTTAGAAACAACTCTGAAACCCAGGAGGACACTGAGCTTGTGAGTTACTACCTCAAGTGCAGAAAGAAACCCTAGGGTGCTCTGCAGAAATAAACCTATTATTAACCTCTACAGCAGGTATTTTTGTTCTGCTGTGTAGAAACAGAGCAGTACTGGGGCTGATCTCGCGAAAACACATCTGAAAAGTAAAGAAATGGTTTTCAATGTAGTCTCCAATTGGACATTCTCAAGGCAGATCAGTCCTAAAGAGCAGGAATTTCATTAATTCCTGAAGTGAGTCTGTGAGAAATCATTTAATTCTTTTTCTATTTTGTTTTCTAATTTTGGATTGGCTTCAACAATGGATTAGAGTACTTCTTGTCTGTTTTGGGAAAACTGGGAAAGTAAAGCTGTTGTGCTTCTTTAAGAGTGTTTTTAGCGTGTGCCACATAAAGAACTGGTTGCTATGGTAATTATTATTGGTTAATTAGGTTTGGAGAAGCATTTTGATTCATCATTAGTTGTTTAACTAAAAATAGCAGCTCACCACAAGGTTGGGTTTTGTGACTAAAATGTCTCAGAAACCCCGTTGCCCTCTCTCCCTTCTCCATCACCCCCTTGTTTAGGTTACTTCAAGGGAAAATAACCTGTGCTCTTATAAGAACTGATCCCTAAGGATGAACTGAGGGTTGCATGAGAAGTGTGGGATTTGAGACCAAAATGCTCTACTTTGTATAGAACAGGAACATCTGGCAGCACAGACTCTACCACTCTCTCACTGCTGGGCTGCAGCAAGCCTCTGTCTCCAGCTGAGACCATGATTTCATGAATCAAAGCTCCTGGCAGTGAAACTAGTACCTGTATCTCTGTACAGCCTTTTGCCCACCTTGATCCCTCAGCACAGCTTCCCCCTTTGTCGTGCCAGATCAATTATTTGTGGGACCCCACTGTGACCTATATCAGGGAACTTGGCCAACTTAAAAAACAAACATTTGGCATTGGCAGTGATTTTCCTATCTAGAGCAGTCGTCTGATTAAGTTCACAGCACAGCCTCCACAGGGAGAGGAAGCACGTGAACATTCATAGTCGGCACCACTGCCAGCTCATTAAACTGAAATCATTGCTGCCTTATTGTTAAATCACCTTGTAAGGAGTTTTCTTATTCCCCAGGTTCACTCCTTCTGACTTCTCCTGGGTCTAACCGCTAAATGCCAATGGCCATGATAGAAGGTTTTTTGTTTGTTTTAGATTGTGGGTGCTTCTACATCAACATTTATCAGAAACCAACCTATCCCACAAACATGCCCAAAATGCTGCCATGACTTTCCAGAAAGCTCATCCATCCCTCATCCTCCATATTATCCAGTGCATAAGGACAACAGCTGTGTAACTCCTACTCACAGCTGGAGTAAGTGCTGACTCTTTTATCTGATCTACATATACATAATTCACTGAAAGATAGGACTGTACACCTGAGAAAACAGAGATGGAGAAAGGTGTATTTTTTGTTCATGGTAAATTTGGTCAAGCACAGACCACGAGAGTTAAGAGCAGTGCTTTATCCCCCCGCCCCCCCGATTTACTAAATGTGAAAAGTATCAGTGCCACCTCCTGATTTTGTGCTTAGAACTGAGTTTTGTGGTTCAGCTGTGCACAGCTCCCATGGGAACATTAGCTGATTCTTCAAAAACTCAAATCTTATTAATGTCTTCAGGAGAGCTGAGATCTTTTAAGAAGTCTGGTCTTGCTGCTTCCAGAGCAAGCATTAGAGGACTTCACTATGTATTTAGGGACACAGTCGGGTCTTTAATGTGCATGAAATCTGTAGCCTGCAAGGCAGGTTGGCCCTATCGAAACACAGGGTGTGCCACAAGCAATTATTAGATTACCTTCAGTGAGAGTAACTGGTCTCAGACACAGTTTTCTCCATCCTATTGCAGAAAATCCTAACATGCTTATTGCTCCTGCACTGCTAATGATTTAAAAAACAAAGACCATTTTGCCTCTGAACAATAACACTTTTGCATAAAACCAATTGTTCTAGTTCAAGATAGAATTCAGAAATATGTACCTTTAATATTGAGAACAAGAGTTCAATTTGCTGTTAGAAAAATAGCTATTTCATTCTTGCTCTTCCTCTCATTGAATTAATTAGAAATGTAGAAAATTTAATGTCTGCTTAAGTTGTTCACAAGTAGCTCAAACCATACAGTTTGGTAAGTCAGCTATCAACTGTGGCAAGAGGTTGGCAACACGGTGTGGTACAAAAGATCTTGCAGGAAAATCATGTCATATCATGTCATATCAGACACATAAGCTGACATAACTTGAGTGATGTACAGAGGCAGTCAAGCAAATACATAACCCTGCTAGTGCCATCAAGCAACCCAAATGGCAAATAATTTTCAGCACATTTCCTCTAACTCCCCTTGAGTTTGTCTAAAATTTAGGATTCAGGCCTAATCTTAATAGAAAGAAAAAAAATCTATTCTGGGGCTTTAGATAACCTTTTTTGGTCCTTTACTTTTTGTAGATGTTAAAGTGACTAGACATGTCTGGGACAATGTCAGTAGTAGGGTCATAGCCCATCCATACAGGCGAATGGACAGAGATGGGTAAATGATCTTCAATTTTTAGTAACTGTTTTTCATGGCTGCAGGGTAACCTGCTGAACTCTCTCTCTGACCCTCATCTAGGAACTGATCCTGAACTGCACAATGAAATCTGCTGAACAAGTCTCCTGTTCTCTGAGCAGCACAACACTCTTTTGTCATCATTTTGCACACAAGATGCTATTACGGATACCTGAAATGTTCCTATTTAGGATGGACAATCTTCTTCTTTGACATGAATAACCTCCCCTATTCAGTGTTTTCTGTGTGCTGGCTGGGTACCTTCTGCCTCTACTCTGAGAGAGCTGCATTGCAGGGTAATTACAAAGAGAAATCTAAAGCCAAACCTTCCAGATGTCATCATTCTGTTGTCCAAAAACTTCACCTCATTTGGTGTACTTAAGTAAATGTAAAAGACTCACACAGGAATCTCTGTTTTCTTCTCTAAATATATGTAACCTTGAAACCACAACACGTGTACTACAGAATTACTTTAAATTACCTGTGCTGTCTAACCAGGAGCAGATCCTGTAACAACCCACAAAAATCAGAAAAAAACCAAGGCACAGCACAAATCCCGGTGCAACATAGAAACACAGTAGAAGCAGCCCCTGGCAATCGGGGTAGGTTAAGAAACTGCTGAAGTGAGGGCATTGCCCTGCTCAGTGCTCAGAAGAGAGTGTAGAGCAGCTGTGGCATTTCTCATCCTGCACTTCCATATCTCAGACTCACGAAGCTCAGTCTGACACTAAAATTTTCCCTACACCTTTTTTTGCGCAGAAGTTGATCTCCCTTACAAGCTGCACGTTTACTGTTCAAAACAAATACCAAAGTAATTGCGTTCAATAGAAGCTGCATTCCATTTAAAGCCACTAGAGAAATAAATTACTTCTAATAAAAGTTACAACATCTAAACAAAGATTTATAATAAATTAATCTGAAATGGAGAAGTGCACTCACAACATCCTAGATATTAAGAATAAAAAATAAATCCTGGATTATTTTGAAGCAACCCTTACCAAATGCTAATTTTTTCCCTTGCATTACATACATGGATATCGAAATTGTAAATAACTGTCTCCCAATTCAGATGTACCAGTATCTGCAGACAAGGCATCAGACATCATGGATAACTTTCAAGTGACAAAAAATTCCATCTGACACCCAGTCTGGAAACATCTGAGAGCATCACTGAGTTTTAGGGTGAGCCTGGTCACAGTAAAGCTAGGACGTCTAAAATGAAAGTCACTTTTGGAAATTTTCCTCAAATTATCTCAGTAGTTCTGCCTAAGTCAATGCAAGATAGCCAGGACAGAACTCCTAGTACTTCCCTTAATAGATTATACAACTGATTAGAAGTAATGGTAGAAAAAAAAAAATTCATCAAAGCTGCTTTGCAGTATTGGAAAGAGTTGAACTACATTTTAAGGAAAACAGAATTAGGTAGTCTGCATTTCTGCTAAATGAGTTTGGGGTGGTGTTCTGCACAGCTGTTTTTATTGCTGTAGATAATGGCTCTTATCCAAAGTAGGCTGTCAAAAGTGAGCGAGCAATAATTATGTTTGTAGGGCTTACAGCAGTTCATCTTTTCTGACATGCTTCGTTGCTGTTTTCATCTGATCAAATGCATGCGTGTCCCAGCAATTACCTGCAGTACGTACTCCATGTCTCTTCCCAATGGAACTGGCAATAGTCATGATTTGTGTTCAGGTGACCCTGTTTTGGTGTGTTCTGAAGAGTTTTAACAGCCTGCACAAGAGAAGCTTTTCATTTTTCTTCCTAGCTATGTTAGGCCAGGTCATGTGTGTTTTCCTCTGAATTATCAAGCTGTGGCCATAGGTGGAGGAAAGAAGCAAGATTTTACAAACAATTTTTTCCCCTTTGGTATTGCAATGGAAAAAGAAAGTAATAGCAAAATATAATGATCTTAAATTACTCTTGGACTCTTTATCAAGAAATAAACACAGCCTTATGAAAACCACTCCACTCTGGGTGAAAGTGAGAGCAATATCTATTAGAAAGTAAATTGGTTTAACTGAAATAGTACTGAAAATACTGGTAATGAGAAATAAATGAGGGACATCATAGTGTCGGGTATCCTTTTCCAAACAACCTTTGTCCTTCAAAGCTTGCTTCTACTCTGGTGGGAAGCTCTGCTGATCAGCTGTTTGTATTAATCAGCTATACCTGCTGGCAAACAAACCAACCCCAAACCTGTTCTTTTTTAAAACTATTTACAAAAAAAAAAAAACAAACCGAAAAAAAAAAAAACCACACAAAAAAAACGCTGGAAACAAAGACTCTTTACACTTTATTATCAGCATTTTTAACTGAAGGCCAATGGCAAGGCTAAATTTTTCCTACAGTTGCACCTGTAAGTGGCTGTCATTTTGCACAGGTGTCGTTAGAGACAGTTTGTCTGTTGAATCTAAAGCTGATTGAATTGTGAGACGAGTAGCGTAGAGTTACAGGTCCCAGACCAGGCTGTAGGTTTGCTAGCCCAGAAATAATAAGAAAAATATCTTCTCTCTCCAAGTTTCCCATTATGGCTGCTCTGCTTCCATTTTAAATTATTTTTGGAAAAGTGACCTGAAAATCCTAATGAAAGCAATTTGATATTCCCTGTGTTTATTTTTTCCCTCAGTATCTCCTTTTGTTGTTGACTATGATGGTCCCCTGAAAATCATGAAAAGACAGAACTTAGCAACGACTTTTTAGAGTCCTTTCCCAGCAAAACATTTGAAAAAAAACCCCAACCACCCAATCACCTACTTTCTCAGCTATCCCTGGCGGAACATTGGGCTGTAAACATGGCAGATCATAGCACCTGAGGCTTGCCCTTACTTTGGAGAAATGTTGGGTGGCGTAAAGGTGGTGGATTGCAGTCTGACTTCAGCGTACACAGAATTTCAGGCATTCCTAACCACGCTGAGAACCAGTGCTGATGTGACCTTGGGAGACCACAGGAAATAGAGAGCCTGTGAAGATGAACCTGCAAAGAAGACTTTAGGATGGTTGGGGATGGGGCAATAGGGCCCAGGAGCCTTTGTCCTCCAGAGCTGAGCTGAACACAGCTTAAGCACAGCAGGAGACGTGAATCACTCAAGATTAACTGGGAATTTTATTGATAACTGTCTAACATCACTCATTATTCTCTTTAAGCCTACTTTATCTCAAATTTTTTAACTCTCTATTAGGAACTATCCTGGAGAGAAAATAGGGAAGGGACATGGGAGTAAATGGAAATGTACCAGACAAAAGCCATGAGAGGTTACGGCATTCCAGACCAGCTGGATTAAAACTTTATCTCAGAGAGTTAGGCGAGGACAAACATTTTCCTTTGTGAAACCTGTGGGTGTTGTTTTGCTATTAGTCACGGTGAATACTTCAGTGTGGTGAGCTAGAAGTCAGACTGACATCAAAAGTACAGAGAGTGCTGTGGGAAAAAGTTGACTCAGTCCTTTGGCTGGCAGAATACACCACAGTCAAATAATGAAGGATTAGGTCTCTTCAGCCACTTTGCTAGCAGAGGAGACATATAGCACCGGGTTCATTCTACATTGACACTGGTGTGACCAAGGACTAATTCCTTTGAAGGCAGTGGCTTATTCTGGTGTAAAACAAGGATGGGATTAACATCAAACCCTGATATTTACGGTGGGCCAAATTCTCCTTGCCTGACAATACAAGTCATGCCTTTGTTTTCACTGCTTGTGTAAGCATGAGAAATAGAAACTGGGCTGTTCATGGAATATTAAATAAATGATACAAGACAAAACGACGGCTGTCTCTGACGTTGAATAACGAATCCTGCTGATACCAGTGAGAGCTGCTGGGGAGCACTAAATCTTGATGGACATAAACTAACAAGAGAAGCCCCCCAGATGTTTTACATCAGCTTAACTGTGTAGAAATTCATACAGGGTTTGATCTAATGCACTGCTTTGAATGTTGTCTACATTTTTGCAGTTCAGGTTGTTTAAGGCACACACTCAGGAGCAAGGTCAGTCTTAATCTGCTCACACAGAAGCTCGTTGGCTTCAAAGGGAAATTTGCTTGGGCAAAGCAGCGTTTGGTCTCAGTGAGTATTTAACTCACATTTCTACTATTTAGATCAATGTAGTCATGACACATAAACATTGCTCTCTTAGGAGCACTCAGCAGATGAGTGCTTGAAAAGAAATTGTGTGTGGCCTTGGACGTGCTGGGGTATGAATACCAAGGCTGACAATACTCTGTTTCAGGGCACAAAAACCACCCCAGAATGTAAGTCAAGAATTAGCTGACAAAGTGGATTTGTTACTAGAATTTAAGGCAGTGAAGAGAAAGTTACTTCTGAGCCTTAAAAAAGAAAACCACAGACAAACCATTTTAGAAACTGACCTTCCCAGTTGGTTGATGTCTTTGGAAGCCAGACAGAGCTAGTAGTTAAATCTGAAAGGGCTCAAGGAGAAAAGACACAGTTAATGACAAGGTGGGACATTTTCTACTGTTTAATGCTTGATCCAAACCTGTTCATTTTGATGATGCTGGCTCTGATGGCCTTTAAAGCAGTTTCCTCCAAGAATCTTGGTTTGTTAGTTATCAGAACACAAGTGAAATGAAGCATCTCAGAGATCCTAGGGAATTGCTTATGTCTCCTTCTTGATAACAATTTGAATTTTTTTTCCCTAGAAGAATTAACTCAGTTCTCGAAGAGTAAGTCCTGCTACCCGCCCAGTCAGTACACTGGCCACCCTTTCCAAGGTGCATACAAATATTTCAAACTGCAAAAAAATTAGAATTTCTGTTCTTAAAGGAAAATAAGGCCCCAGCCAGGCCCCAGCGTTGCAGTTCTTTTATTTTGGTTTAGACAGCGCAGTGATGAATACAATTAAAACCATGTCTATAGAAAACATTACCAACAGGGTAGTTGTCAATATTAAGCTGACATCTGATGGCTGACACTGTGTAACCTATATTAAATTCTGGGTAAAAACAAGAACAAGCTCAAATGCCTTCTTTATGTTGCCTTCCTCATGAACATCCACATCCATTTGTTAAAATCAGCTCAATTAATCATTATGTAAGCAAAAAACTAAAATATCCTTGCAATGAACACACGAAGTAGTTTTACCATAAATAACTTTTGTCATGCATTCTGGCCTTCTTTCTTGCATCCTGACATGTTCCTATGTGCTATTTCTACAGAGTTTATAAAAAAGTGAAAAACCTCTAGGTCATGCCAATTATTTTTTTAAGGAGAAAATTGTTAATAAAAGAGTAGAACCAGTCAGACTAAATACCTCACTAGATGATATTTAAAAAAAAGTAAATTTAGGAACTATGTCTGGAGACAGGCAAGACAGATTTGGAGAACAAGAAAAGTTTTATGAAGGCCTATTTTAAAAAAATCACAGAATCACCGGGGTTGGAAAGGACCTCTGGAGATCGTCTAGTCCAACCACCCTGCCAGAGCAGGGTCACCTACAGCAGGTTGCACAGCATGGCGTCTAGGAGGGTTTGGAATATCTCCAGAGTCACAGACTCCACCACCTCTCTGGGCAGCCTCTTCCAGTGCTCTGCCACCCTCAAAGTCACGAAGTTCCTCCTCATGTTTAAATGGAACTTCCCATGTTCAAGTTTGTGCCCCTTACCTCTTGTCCTATCACTGGGCACCACCGCAAAAAGACTGGGGCCATCCTCCCGGCATCCTCCCTTTAAGTATTTATAAGCATTGATGAGATCCCCCCTCAGTCTTCTCTTCTCCAGACTAAAAAGACCCAAGTCCCTCAGCCTTTCCTCATAAGAAAGATGTTCCATTCCCCTAATCATCTTTGTAGCCCTCTGCTGTACCCTCTCCAGCAGTTCCCTGTCCTTCTTGAACTGGGGAGCCCAGAACTGGACCCAGTACTCCAGGTGCAGCCTCACCAGGGCAGAGTAGAGGGGGAGGATAACCTCCCACGACCTACTTGCCACACACCTCTTGCATCCCAAGATGCCATTGGCCTTTTTGTCCACAAGGACACATTGCTGGCTCATGGTCATCCTGTTGTCCATTCCTTTAATGAAACCCCAAAAGTGTGTGTGTGCATGCGTGCACGTGCACACGCACATGTGTCTGAACATTCTCAGTTCTTGGCAGATTGTATATATAAATAAACCCCAACCCTCACATTTTTTTCTCTTTCTCAATTCAGTACCAAAGAGGTGCAACTACCACATTTCTGAGCAGCTCAGCCTTGTAGGTATGCAAATGCCTTTCTTAGACTGGTACAACTCTGGTGGCACCTAGAAGGGAAAATGTGGCTACTTGGAGATATTTAAGATTCAGAAGACACCTATAGTGTGTGGGCAGCATAAGGTAGCTCTCAGCTCCCAGCTTCCACTGAATTCAACTGGAAACTGAAATGGAACAGTCATTGCCACTCAGAGTTGCAATATTCCTCCCCTGGGAGATGGGGGCTCCTGCTGACCTCAGTATTCAATAAAAACTCTTTGCTGAATCACAAGAGCAGACGTTGGTCGTCTGCAGGACTTGCAATTGTGAGAGGTGGTAGCTCAGGAGCTAGCCCTGTCCAGGGCTTGCCGGAACGCAGTAGTACCACTGGATTTGGATGAGATCATCCAGACATTTTGGAAAAATGTGTCCTAACCCATAAACTGTGAAGATGTGCCTGTCTTCAAAGTGATGATAATGATAAAAAAACCCAGGGTGATGTATCTCTACCTACCACCCTAGTTTCACTAAGAAGAACGAGAACAACTGTATTCCATGTGTGTTTTATGCCACTCTCCATTCTGAACAGAAAACCCAGCATGAATTTGCAAAGTATTCATCATTACAAAGAGATTCCTGTATCCGGCAGGAGTAGAAATGGCTGTCTAAAAATCTTTCATTAAAGGTTTCTCTATAGTTGCTCTGAACTGCTGATGCTGGTTTTGTAGTCTGGAAATAAAGGCGTTTTGCTGAAAGACTGAATTGCCTTTCACAACATGGAAAACGTGATTAAGATACCCTGGCAAGGTCAGAGTTTATTGCCCTTGAAGAGAACATTAGCCACCATGTCCCCTGAATTACAATTGTGTGCTGCTAAGGCCTTTTTCTTTATTGGAGAAGGAAGGGAACAGTTTGTGTCTGTTCAAAAGTAAGAGCCCAATTCCTCGCTTTCTGGCAGGGTGAGACGCTGGGTCCTAGGAAAGGTGCTGTGGTAATCCAGTAACAGGAAGCAGCTCCAGGTCTAATGGGCCCATTGTGGGTGTTACACATGCAGAAACTTGGCAAGAGACAAACTATCTCATGAGGCTTCCCAGTGTGTAGGGTGGATACAGATGCAAAGGATGAGCCAGCACTCTTCCACCTCTTAACAATGCTCCAGCTACTCAGCAAGCATGAACTAATCTCTGTATTTACTTACGGCGCTGTATGCCGATATTGTTTCCATTTTTTCATGTGTACCATATACCTAAGAACAGTTTTGAAGATAACTGTAGTCCCAAAGATTTCAGAGACAATATCCATATCTTTTAACGTACACAGGTACTTACATACTTTGCTTAAAGCAGGAAAAACTAGAAAAATTCTTATTCTTTGTAATTAATTGGCCTATGCACCACAAATATATATAATGAACAGAATCTACAATAACAATGATCCTCTGAATACATTTATGTATTTATTTTAGATATATAAAAATAAAACAAATCAGACCAGGTTTATGAAATAAGAGGAGGAAGATTGGAGGTCAGTTAAAATGAGCTGGTGGTGACCTGAAAAATATTTTTCACTGCGTAAAAATGGCCTGTCCTTATTCAGCAGATTCACTCTTTGCTGTTTCTTTGCCTTCAACAGGACTTTATTGACAATAGTTACCCTTCACCAGTTGTTACCCTTTTGGAAGAGACGATTAGATTCTGTCATTTTCTTCCACCATCCGCAATATTATTGGCTAATGGTTGGTCCAACATGTCCTTAGCAAACCACAGATATAACTCCTTGAAGCTGTGGCATTTAAGGCTACATAAATCAAGCTAATCCATCAGCCACAGTGTAGCAACCATTAGAAATACAAAACGGTTTGCATCTTCGGAAAGTGGGGGTTGAGAACACTTTGCATCATAGCTGGAATTAGGAGCCAGTATCATTTAATTATAGAAAGTAGGGCATGAGAGGACTCTGACAGGTCATTGAACCCACGCTCCAGGTCCCAGATATTATTTAAATCACTCCTAAAAAAATGTCTCTCTAAACTTTTTAGTCACACCTCGAGGTAAGGCCTCCCAAGCAAAATGAGATTATTTAAGTTATTGTTATTAGGTTATTGTTACAAGGTTTCTCCTACTATCTAATGTAAATATTCCTTATAATAACTTAATAACACATCATCTCTTGATAGCTATAGGTGAAACAAAGAACAATTCATTTCTTCCTTTCTGTAGCTACCCCCTCCCTATTTGAAGGCTGTCCCAGTCTCCCTTCAGCTTCCTTTTCTCTAGAGCAATCCTCTTCCTGCAGAAGTAGTGAAAATGAGCAGTACCCATTGCAACTGAGAACAGTATGTTTGAAGATCATCAGTGCTTTTTGGGAGAAGGTTAGTTTCTGGCTCTTTAAAAGAAGGATAGTGTCAGTTGCTCAAAATATTGTCCTGGCATTGGTACACTACCTAAGGGTAAACCTGCCTCTAGCTTTTCTTGGCAGCTAAGATTGCTGAGAAAGCCACAGTGAGACCACAGTTCACACACAGGTTTATCAGACTTCTCCTAACACTTACAAAGCAATCTGACCATCTGAAACGGAATGGTTGGTACTGACGAAGGAGCTCTTTTTGCTAGTGGAAAGAAAGGACGTGCGTTACTGATATTCTTCAAACTCTCCCACCTGTAATATTGCACATATTGCAGAGATCAGAGGGTGATGAGAGAATTTTTCCCCAAAAGGAGCATGTAGTGTGCATGTGCCTAATGTGTGCCGTCAGCTTGTGCTCTGGGACTGCCTGATGTCACCAGATGGGGATGGTGAAAGCAAGGATGCTGCTTTGAGCTTTGGACCGTATGATGGTGATAAGCCCATAGAACAGCTCTCATGAAGAAGTAATGTGCCAGGTCAGGTGATGACATGCGGTGGACTTGGTAGTGTTAGTTTTATGGTTGGACTCAATGATTTTAAGGGTCTTTCCCAACCTAAATGATTGTATAAGTCTATGATACAGGTCTGCAGCTAAGTCCCACAGTAGGACCCGAGGCTGGAATGAGCTGAAGTGAGTGCAGAAGGCATGGCATGTTTATTAAACCAGGTCTCACACTGTGATGACAGGAGCTGTGCCCTGCACTGGCTGGGTGTTTGCTTCAGGCTGGATTCGGAGGTGTTAGTTCTGCTGTGCAGATCTTTGGATCTGTCTACTTGAAACAATACCTGTACTGCTAGCACAAAATCACAGAATAAATGAGTTTGGAAGTGACTTCTGGAGATGGCGTAGTCAAACCTCCTTCCTCAAAGCAGGATCACCTAAAGCAAGTTGCCTGGGGTCTTGTCCAGTCAGATTTTGAATATTCCCAAGAATGAAGACTCCACAACCTCTCTGGGCAACCTGTTACAGTGTTCAATCACCCTTATGGTAAAAAGGGTATTTTTATGTTTAAGTGGAACTTACTGTGCTTCTGTTTGTGCCCACTGACTCTCATTCTGTCATTGGGCACCACTGAGAAGAGTTTGGCTCTGTCTTACTAACCCCAGTGACGTATATTAATCAGATTACCCCCACCACCACCACCTTCTCCCAAACCATCTCATCTCCAGGCTGAACTGTCCCAGCTCTCTCAGCCTTTCCTCATTTGTCAGACAGCCCTTCATAGCCCTTCTCTGGACTCATTCCAGTATGTTCATGTCTCTCCTGTACTGGGTAGCCCAGCACTGGGCACAGCACTCCAGATGTGTTTCACAACTGCTGAGCAGAGGGGAAGGATCACCTTCTTCAACCTGCTAGGAATGTTCTGCTCAATGCAGCCCAGAAGGCCTTAATATTGCTGGTTCATGGTTAATTTGGTGTCCACCAGGACACCTAGGGCCTTCTCTGAAGAGCTGCTTTCCAGATGGTCAGCTGCCAGTCCGTACTGGTGCACGGGGTTATTCCCCGCAGCTGCAGAACTTTGCATTTCCCTTCTGTTGAACTCCATGATGTTCCTGTCAGCCCATTTCTCCAGCCCTCTGAGGTCCCTCTCAATAGCAGTGCAATCATCCAGTGTATCAGCCACTCCTCCCAGTTTTGTATTGTCTGGTCTGTGTAAGACTGCTTAACTCTAGTTTGGTGGTAGTTAGTGGGACTTAAGGAGTCCCACAAGATGTTCTTATAACCACTTAAGTGATGTAAGGAGTTCCTTAACTTGTGGAGTGTTGAAAATCTCACTTGCTACCTCCCTGTTCTTGTAAGTCCCTAGATCACATTGAAAAAAGGGCTCTTGGCCAGATGTTTATCATGGGAATAATTGTTATAACCACCTATCTTTCCACATTTTGTAAACCACAGGGTTCATAAAAAATCTGTGAGAATCTTTTTGTGTGTGTTTATGATTTGGATTTTTAATCCTTTCCTTATTTGTAGGATGCTCTAGCATTTTCATTTTTTGTCTGATATTCTTTGAGTCGTCATTTTATGGCAAAGCTCTGACTAAGCATCTTACAAGTTCTCTGCAAATCTGCAACTGCTCAGTCCATAATACTGTTAGCCAGAAGATGACAGTTTGATTTCCAGATTATAGTTTGAGTTTTTAATGATAGTAATTAGAAAAAATGTCTCTTAATTAATAGCGTGTGTATTTTCCATTTTTAAATTGCACCTATAAACTCTCTTTAGATATACATAAACTTTAGGAACATAGTAAATATTATTTTGACTTGCAAATGTAATTACTGAACCTGAAAGGAAGTTACAAAAAAAAAGGAATAAAACACGAAACATTGCCTTTGCTGAGTATTTGTATCTAATACAAATATATGTAAATCTATGAAGCGGTTTGAACCTTTAGAAATGTAAATATGGGATATTATTCAATTTTATTAGATATATTGGGTGTTTTTGGATTTTAAAAAATCAACTGTGTTAAGTTTAGTTGGAGAAGTCCTGCGTTGCAGGAAAACACCAGAAGTGATCTCAAATACTCTTCCTTCTTGTACATCATCAAAGAGTTCTTTAATAAATGACATTTGGATAGACCATTTGTAAATTCAACAAGGAAGTTAGCAAGTTCTGGTGTCATGGAAAGCAACCTGGACAGCAAAAGCTTTGTTAGCTGCTTGAAGAGGAAGGAACAGCTACCTTAACAATCTTTGTACTAAGCTTCAAGGCCTCAGGCCATCAGACAACTTAAACTTATACCCATCTTTATGCATATGAGTGCTTTTCTTGATTTCAAAATAATTGGCATAATGTTAAGATGCATTATTTTACATGCCTTTTCCAAAGTCACGTTGCATCTTAGAGTCCTGTCCTTAAAGCTTTTAAATTTTATTGTGTTGATTGTTGATGGGGTTTGGATTAACAGAATGCTTACGTTAGATATTCTACTATGGAGGAACAGCAAAGAAAAAAATAGGCTGTCATCAGATAATGTACATAACTATCCCTTAAGAATAAGTAGACACAAGTACATTTTTACAGGAAAGAAAGTGATAAGTCACTGGAAAAATCATTTCTAAACATGAAGAGCTGTTAAGATTATAAAATTATTGGAGGGCCTATCATCCTGTACCATCACATAGAAAATGGGAACACTTCATGTGTTCTTCTACCACTTCTTGTAGCCTGGTGGTTAATGAAACATAGCAGACAAAAGCAATTACATTAACACAAATGAAATACATATAATAAAGTCTTCTCTTCACACTATTGTCAACAAGCTGCTATTACTCTAGGGATTGGGGAGAACATGGAAACTATCATAGCATCAGTCAGAGTGACATTTAGCTACATTCTGGAAATGTCAAAAAATTTTTGCAGTAACATCCTTGGGCAAGATTCACATGACTTAAGTTCTGCTTAACTCTCAAAGAACAATTTTCACTGGCTGTTCTCAAGGATCTTCAGATCTTGGAGGAATCCACCATAAATCTCTTCATTCATTTTGGGTTATACCGCTCCCTTAATGCTACTATATGCGCTTAGCACCTTGATCAGGCAAACCAAGTACACATCTCCCACTCAGCTTCATTGCAATTCAGAGGAGGGAAGGCAGGCAGGGAGGCTGCAACCCCGCAGTGCACTAAACAGCACTGAGGAACGTCTTTGGAATGCAATCATCTATGCTGCTAAACTGCCAGAGCAGTCGCAGGCACTGTTCTAGCCTTGGTCAACCAATCCTCCCTCAGCAATTCCCACGTGTAGTTTGGCAGTCATCATAGACCTGCTTTTCCTGCCTCACAGGTTGGCTGCAGGCACCATGTCTGGGAGGAGTTAAAATACCTACAGACTTTAGGGAGAGGGATGGGCTGAATCCTGAAATGTGTCCTAACTTTGCTTAACTCTTTGGGTGGCACAGAGCTCAACTTGAGACCTACAATCTTCAGACAATTTCACTCGGTGCCCAGGAAGGAGGGAATTTCTTCTTGCTTACAGCATTTCACAAAGATCAGGACTTGATTTCTGGGTTTCCCTCGGTTCTAGGTGAGGCAGTTTGAATCTATGTATCCCAATCCTAAGAAGGAGACCTATTAAGGCAACAAATTAGTCAAGGTGGGAATCTTCTCCTTATTCCTCTCATTGAATCTGGTCCACTGCATGCAAGCAAGAAGCATGAGGTCAGGAGGCCAGCTGAGGAAGTGGCTGGCTCTGTAGCCCAGTGCTGCAAGCACAGCCTTGAGTAAACTATATGGCATTTACTCTAAAGTCACCTCAGCACAGATGGACTAATGCAAGGGGATGTTGGAGTCACTGATGATCGGGCTGAAGTAGAATGGAATGGAATGGAATGGAATGGAATAGAATAGAATAGAATAGAATAGAATAGAATAGAATAGAATAGAACAGAACAGAATAGAATAGAATAGAATGGAATATTTCAGTTGGAAGGGACCTACAACCATCATCTAATCCAACTGCCTGTCCGCTTCAGAGCTTACCAAAAGTTAAAGCACGTTTTTAAGGGCATTGTCCAAATGCCCCTTAAACACTGACAGGTTTGGGGCATTGACCACTTCTCTAGGAAGCCTGTGCCAGGGTCTGATCACCTTCTCGGTAAAGAAATGCTTCCTAATGTAGAGTCTGAACCTCCCCTGCTGTAGCTTTGAACCATTCCCACGCATCATGTCACTGGATAGCAGTGAGAAGAGATCAGCACCTCCCTCTCCACTTCCTCTCCTCTGGAAGCTGTAGAGAGCAAAGAGGTCATCCCTCAGCCTCCTCTTCTCCAAACTAGACCAACCCATAGTCCTTAGCTGCTCCTCATAGGAAATGCCTTCCAGCCCTTAAGAGAATTATGTGGAACCAAGTTTTTTAAAAAATTGTGGTTATATGCAAACATTCCCACTCCATTCAATGTATTCACTATTTAATAAAAAATGTGTGTAGCTGACAGAAGTCAATACAGTATTCCTCTTTTGATGCATCATGGAAGGTGATGGGCATGTTTTGCACAAAAAACTCAAAGCAATTGAATATATTAGTCACATATTAGAGCAACTGAGAAAGGCAAATTTTCAAATCAACTGAAGCACAGAAACATAAAGTGATGAGTGTGGGTCAGCACAGACCAATGATAAATCTAGTGATGAAATGGGAACAATCCTCATTCCCAGTCCCTAGCTGAAATTTGTGGTGAATAACACTCCTTCCTATAAAAGAATATGGATGTCTGGTACATTAAATTCGGTCCACACTGGGCAGGTGAGGGATGATTTCTATGTCAATTATAACCCTATCTATTATGCTTATGAAAATTATTAATACTAATAATCATGGAGTATTATAGGATAAGAGAATGTTGATATCTAGATCTTGTACAGTTACTTGACTAACTGCCTTAATATCGAAGTAATTTCTTTACCTAAGATCCTTACTCCAGAGTTATAAAACACCTGCTACATAGTATAATATCATGTAGTTCTTCTGTGCTGATTGATTTTCCTGGTTATTATTATTTCTTATTTGCATTGCGATGATAACTCTGGATTGAAGGATGAGGCTCCTACTGTGGTATAACTAAAGCAAGGAGCTCGGAATAGACAGCTCCATCCCTGAGTAGCTCCCAGGTAAACAAAGCAGCAGAGTTTGAACAAAGAAATAATAAAGTGCCTGGAGATCAGATCCCTCAAAAGAAACAAACTGATTTTTCTAATTAGGTTTCTGTCACTGTTGGATTGCTTCCACTGATTCCAGTAAAGAAGGATTTCTGTATTTTATTTTTAAGGGACTGTGCTGTTAAAACAAAGGAGAGTAAAGATACAGAAAAATCCCAAACTGTAAAGTGAGGATTAAATCAAAATTAAAAAAGAAAATTGAGTAGGTAGAAGAGTTAAATCATTAGACTCATTCAAATAGTATTTAATTTATACCAGGGGCTACTGTTCTCTAGATTGAAACTAAAAACATCATATACAATTATAATACCAACATCAGACTGTTTGGGAGAAGTACAAGTATTTGTTGGGATTGTGAAAAAAACTGGTTTGGGTTAGTTTTGCCTTTTTTTTTT
>VYXH01010175.1:513432-553651 GCA_013397275.1 Burhinus bistriatus
ACCCCCCCCCCCCCCCCCCCCCCCTTCTTTTCTCCTCGGCAACAATTTAGACATTCTAATAATAATAATGAAAAAAAAGAACTTCTGGTATTGATTGAGTCTCCTTTTTAAAAACCTGTCTATCATTTTTCTCAAATGAATGCATATCTCAATATGATGTATGTATGAAAGCAAGCAAAGGGCATAAGGGAATGGATTAAAAATTGTAACACTAGCTAGTAAAAGCACTCAGACTGATTAATGAAAGCCATGGTAAAAGAAAAGCAAGGCTTCATGGACTGAAAGATCAGAGAGAAAGAGGACAAGGACACATAGCTTAACAAACGATGGAAATAATCAACATTTGCTGGGGTTTGCAGATGATTTTTCTCAGTACAGGGCAAATATCAATGAAATATTTTAAAGTTTGCAGGCAATGAAGCTAAATTATTGCATACCTTAATGATACCATATGGCGGGGGGGGGGAAAGAAAAAAGGAAAGAAAAAAGAAAGGAAAAAAATTTTGGTCAGTTCTAGAACGAAGAGTTAGCAAGAAATATCAATTTCAATGTCTATATTTTAAAAGAACATTTCTATTTTTTTTAACTTTTTATTTTTTACTTTTTCTTTTTTTCTGTGCATGCTATAGCTTATCCTTGTTGTGAAACAACAATTCTCTCACATGCAAATGAGTTTCTTCTCTCTCTCTCTCCCTCTCTCTCTCCCCCCACAGGTACACATACCCATACACAAGGGTCAGAAGACAATCTGAGCACGTGGATTTTACGGAGGGAGATAAGGGGCTGGAGATGAACAATCCGCCTTTTAACCAATAGGTGGAGCTGTGTTTTCCCCCTCTCCCGGGTCCACTCCTTCCTCATCCACCCAGATACTACTCCAGTTTTTCAAATGGATTAGCAGCTGTGATCATTGCAAGACTTTTACTTATGCCTTTGTGGGCACTAGTGCTGACCAAGAATATATTAGCCAGGCTGTTTTGTACTGAAAAATATTGATCTGACTATTCATGCAATTGCTGCAGTTTCCCTGAAAATTAACCTTCAGAAAGGTTTTAACGGGCTGGAAATTTTCAAGTCTTAGAATCCACCCCCCACTTTTAAAACAGGGAATTTAAGTTTTTCATTTTCAAATGATTCTTTCAATTTTTCATTGTGGATGACAGGTTTTTTTCAGAATTAGAGATGAAACATCATGGAGTTCTTAGAGCAAAAAAGACCATTCTTCTTCATTGGGAAAGGAGAGCCTTTATCCTAATGCAAAATCAAGTGCAGTTTTAATAATTTGAAAAAAACTTCCCAAAACAGAACTGCTGTCCTTCACACAGCTCTCTGGGCCACCCACTCCACCCCTGCACCCTCTTCCAACCAGGTTTCAGAGAGTAGCTGTTTCTTCCCTCTTCTCTCTCCTGTGTGCACACCGTCACTCTCCCGTAATGCTGTGAAGACTGGTGAATCCCTGGGCCACCTGTCTTGCTGAATGAAGAATACTTTTTACAAAGCCGTAGAGACAGTTGATGCTTTATGGGATTCCTTTGAAGAAGAGATTTTTTTGTTTGTTTGTTTTAATACAAAACACCTTTGACTTGCTTTGACTGTTAATTGCAACAGAAGTTAAAAGGAAACGAACTACTAAATTCACCTCTCAATGCACTACAAGGGAAACCTTTATGATCTACAGCAGACAGACCATTCACAAGCATTTTAGCCTTGATTTGCTCTCCGAAGCAGCAAGTGGTCGGAGTGCTAGCCTGATGGGTGAAGCTACAATTGAAATTAATACTAGAAAGAAGACTTGAATTTGAGACATTAAAAAAAGATTAAAAACCTAAAAAAGCACACATCGGGTTTGGAGCAATAATTCTTAGCTCTGTGTAGAGGTTTTCACAAGCACATCTCAAAGTGTTTTTCTTGTTACAGGATGGCGATGTTTCCTGTGGATGTATACAATAAATCTAATTAGGCTGCAAATAGGGAGCTGTTATATTGTAAGAGATTTTAAATCTATCCAGATCAGTATCTTGCAGTTACTGCAGTATAAGACATATCCTAAGAGGAAATCCCCCGGTCAGCCAGATCAAAGAGGGGAAAGTCTGGTAGGGCTGTGTACGGCTGTGCTTATGTGCGTGTATTAAACCTTGGAACAGGAACAAAACCTAGAAACATTCATGTTTCCAAGGGAAAGGAAATTCCTTTTTGTTTCTTCTCCTTCTTTTTCTGTCTGGGGGAAAATAATTCTGTTCAATTTTTAAATAAAATATGAAGCCAACTTTTCAGCTCTTGGGAACCCCTTTGTTTCCATCCCTGTTTCTTTCACAAACCAGGGAACCTGAAAGCCCTGGGACTGTGCCTTGGGCTTCCAGGGATGTTGGGGCTGCAGGGATGGTAAAAGCTACGGAAGTGCTGGGAGTCTGGGCCGAAAAAGACCTGCGCTACGTCACCTTAGATGCAGAGCCCCTGAGCTGACAGGATGCCAGGCAGGTTTTTGAAAGAACCTGGCTTGTGTTTCTGAAACATTGCTTCATCAGATACTTTGCATATGCAAATGTGTAGGACTCTGGGTTTTGCTGGCCTGCAGATAGGCACAAAGTTTAATTCAGCTGGGTTCCTAGGCAATACTTTTCCCCAGCAACAAAACTCTTGCCCCTCACTCCCTTATCTTCTTCATGAGGGTTTCTTGCATTAGAAAATGGACAGTATGTAAAATAACCCTTTAAGGGACTTGCTGCATCACAGAGACAGCACTGATGGCTGGTGTGCCGATATTAACAGTGACTTATTTCAAACTGAGTTCCCATCATAACTGAAGCATGTTAATCTGCTCATTGCCAGTCAAGCTGGGAATGGTAGGTGTTCTTAGACTAAATGTTTAGGAGGAATCGTTGACTCATGGCAATCTTTAGTCATTCTCTGAAATGATACTATTAATGTGTATGGGATCAGCAGAGTACTTGTTTCTCCTTTCTATTATCTTGTTTTCACATTCAGTAGCATCTACCTTGGCATAGGGGGAGGATAACAGATTCATGTTTGAGCAATCTATTTGATATTGCATTTCTCTAAATCACCAAAACCTGTCATTTTCTAGTGTTACAGGATTTGCTGTAGCAGATTAAATCTGGTCTCCTTTCAACAGCAATGGCAGGTTGTTGGTGCTGTAGATGAAGATTTAAAACTAGCCTGTAGGTGGTCTACCCTACACATGAGATTAATTTCATCTTCTCTCACATGAGTAGAAAAGGCAATGTCAACCTTAAAGGCTGCATCTATTCTGTTTACAACATTGTGAGGTTACTGAGAGCCAAGGAGAACATCATCTAATTGCCAGGTAACACAGGGGATCTACAGGAAATCCAAAAGCCTTTTCCAGGAAACAGGTATGGAGAATGTCTGTGGCACATACAGGGTGCTACAGCCAGGTTAAATAACTTCATGTGAGAATCAAACCACAGGTACTGTTATTGTGGTTAATATTATTTATAATGGCAGCATGAATAATTTACATGGAGGATGGTTGTGGCTGCTCTCTGTTGTACAGAGAAGGAAACAAAATTGTTTGTTCTGGAATCATAACGGGAGACAAAATATCTTAAATTCCAGTGCTTTGTAAGGAGGAAGTTCCACATTACACTACACTCTGTTGTAAGTTTTTTGGCATCTCTCCTATCAAGACATTTTCAGTGGATGCTTTCAGCATGCAGCAGCTCAGCCATTTGGTTTACCATGAAGGAACACTATGGTACAACTGCCTGTTGATCTCAAGTGGTACTCCAATACGGTTCACATCATAATATATGAGACATGCCTCTGAAATGAAAGCCCAGAGTGTTTTTGATTGCTCTAAGTTTTTGCATATATTTGTTTCTTTGAATTACTGTCTCAACTTATGACTACAACCCCATTGCATAACTCTCTCTACAAATGTACAACAACAAAAAAATTCTGGTTCCTGTAGATTTGCAGCCCAGGATGGGACTTAACACTTAGACATGGTGAAGAACCGTATGGAGTTATAGATAACAAGAGAAGTATGTGTGGGACCAGTTGTGGCCACTGCAGTAAGCAATGACCTTTACATGGCAGTTGAGTTCTTTAGTGATTTCTGCAGGAATTATGGCAGGGAAGTATTTAAATATTTAGTGGGTAAGACAATAGATTTTGTCAGTTTTACAAAAGCTGACAGACCCTTAGCAAATGGCTGGCAAAGTGGTGAAGCTTTAGTGCCACAAATTCAGGATAGAAAATTGAAGTCTCTCCAGATTTGAACTGAGACTTGTCCAAAACCAGTCCAGTGGTAAACGTACTCTTGATCATTCAGCTTGTATACTTTTTTCAGCTAAAATCAGGAACTCTTAACAAACATCCTGGTGGACCATTTTGTCTGTGATCATAGATCACTGAGTTTTTTTAAAATTCAGTAACATTGCATTATTTACACTTTAAAATATCTACCAGAGGTAAAAGCCTGGATGATGGAAAAAGTGCTGTTTTAACTAAGTACCAGGCCAAGCATGAGCACCAGTAGCTGAAGGGCACAACCAGATTTAAAAATAATTTTGGCTAATTCAAGATCCAGTCTAGAAAAACAAAGAAAAGAACAGAAGATGCAATTCACTAGGGGCAAGTGGAAGGTACTGTATATAGGCAGAAATAATTGGTTACACTAGCACATGATGGGGAACAGCTGCTTAAATAGCAGTTCTGCAAGAAATGATCTGGGGGTTATTGAAACTGAGCCAACAATGTCATGCTGTTGCAGGAAAAACAAACATTGTGGTGCATAAGCAGAAAGGTAGTCTTTTAAAGCTTGTGAAATAGTCCTTCCTCTCTGTTCAATACCAGTAAGGTTGTAGCTGGACCCTGTCCAGTTGTAAGGGTACAGCATGGGTTGGAGATGCTCTGGGGGATGGGTACAGGGGACACTCCCCTAGTGCGGCCATGCAGCCCCAGCCCAGGTCATCAGCCACCTCTGTGGGGAGAGAGACGGGCTGAGGCTGACACATGAGCCTGTGGAGCTGGAGACCAGCATCTTATGGTATCGCTGGGGCAGGGACTGATGGCCCTGACGTGGGCTGTGATGGGGTCCTGGGCCATAGGCAAGGGTGGTGCTGACCCTGGGTGAGGTGGATCAGGGCCAGTGAAGAGCTGTTGGTATCCTCAGGGGTCAGACACCAGTTTTGGGAACTGCCCATCAAGAAATATTGGACCTTCCAGAAACAGTTAAGAAAAGTGTGATCTGAGATGTAGGAAATGTAACCCAGCAGAAAAGTTTGAAAGGATCACTTATTTGGCCATGTTCAGGTGTTGCCTTCATATGTTTTCTCCTAATAAAATTAAAGAACAGTATTATAGGAATAATAGAGAAGTAAAGCAACACAAAGCAATCATTAATGTTTTATAACTGTAGAGAATATTGCTATTTAGGTATTTCTATCTGACTGCTACATATTTCACTAAAGAAAGAAGGCATTCAAACTGCATTAGTAATTTTCTGAAGATTGCAGTGGATGTTACTTAGATGTGATGACACTTGTCATCACCATATGTAAACTTTTTGCATAATGTATTCTTGACTCATATTCACGTTTACATTTCAAAACTTCATTTACTCTGTGTTAATTTAAATTGTACAAAGAGCAGTATGGGAAGGGGACAAGTTAAGAATTTCCCTTTAAAGAAATGTCAGCTTCTAGTAGCTCAATTTTAACAATTTCTACAACACAAGGAGGAATTCTTTTTTTATCCTTGATAGGCTATTAACTGTTGGAATGTAGCTATTCATCTTTCATTATTTCAATAGCTTAGAGTCATAGATGCCTGTACATTTACTCTCCTAATGCTTTGTATTTTTGCAGACCTCAGTATTTTGTATGAGCTGAACACACAAGGCCACATTCTCATTCCATTGAGACTCTCTTGACTCAGCAAAAAGAGAGGCTGGCAGAAGTCCAACTACTTCTCTCCAGTCTGTGTTTGGCATAGGGCCAGACCCAATATAGTCGCCCATCCCTGGAAGGAAACTAATCCCCAGAAGGCAGGATTCACTCTTCAGGGTGCAGTGTGTGTCTATATGTATTTTATTTCTTACAGTATCTTAGAATAGCGGTGTAACAGCATGAACGACCATTCAGCTGGACCTCCCTTTACTACCTCTCATTTGCTGTAAGGGTTCCTCGGGAACAGCAGAACAGAGGCTGCTGAATGGCAGCGCTGAATCCTTTAGCTCTTCTGAACCCATTCGCTCCTCAGTCAGCTCCACTGACCCCTGTTCTGGTCTTCTCAGTACAGAAATGCTCACAAATATCTTAATTTGCTGCACTCTCCTGGGAAGCGCTATTTTCACCCAAAGAGTAAATTTATTCCACCTTGCCAGCTTGTCTCCCAATTTATTTTTATATAGCCATGGGATATCCGTGTAATGTTGAACTCCAGATGCCTGAAGATACAAAATTCTGACATTGATATCATTGAATGATTGATGCCATTACTGACAATCTGTGTTCTGAAACTCATTTACTCGGACACTGTGGAATGGGACTTCCATGCAGGCAGTGCCTGTAACCAAACAAAAGGACACTTCAAAGACAGGTCATTGCAGAGCTCTTGCTGCTTCTTTGCAAAGTAACAAGCAGAATAATTTTCCCCACATATTCTAAACTGTGACATCAGGGAATGCCTACAACTTGTGTATCTGTGTTTCAGCCTGACTCCTGGCTATAGGCCAGCTGAGGACACCCAGGGAATGACCCATAGGGTTAATCTTAATCTAGGGTAGAACTTTCATTTTGCTCCCTCCTTTTTAATGCAGAATGATGTTTCCCACAGAGGAGGATTAGTGAGGAGGTGGATTCCCAATAAACTCTTAGCTCACCCCAGGATCATGCGGTGGATGTTGTTTCCTTTGTCATGGCTTTCAGAAGCGATGGTGTGGTGAGACCAAAGCACGCAGGGAAATTCTCACTCCAAAGGTCTCTTGAATCATACAATGATTAAAGCATGAGTCCAGAAAAGGAGAGAAAGAGAATAGCAGTGACAGGACTTGGGAAGACAGAGGTGCTGGCAGCTTAGGAAAATCTTTGTCCCTTGGGAGGTGCCAGTGTTGAGAGATTTATGAGAGGAGATCAGCAGCATGCACTTGTGCCACATTACAGGAGCTGAAGAAAAGAGCCCAAAGGAAAAACTCCAGACTCTACTGCCCTTTTTCTAGTAGAAGAATTTGAGGAAGGTGTGGTTCAAACTACTAGTGCCATAAATTATAGATGTGGAAATATCAGAGAAGTATATGACAAGTATGGCCCAAGGCAGGAGCCTGAGACAGCACCAAAGAAGAGTGCTGATGTTTTACTCAGTGCTAGTCATAGCATAGTCAGACATGTTTGACCAAGGATTTTTTTCCCCACAAAACCGTACTGAGGAAAGGTTTGTTGGCATTTGTTGTCAAAATGAGAAAGTCTTTCAAAGGTATTCCTAGAAATGATCTAGTGGTTTAGATACTCATCTGAAATAAGGGAAATTAATCTTCCAGTTCCTATCCTGTCTGATGCAGAGCAGGATTTGAGGCTACATCTTTAGATGTCTTGTGGGCCCCTCATCACACAGGTGCTGAGAATCTTTGTCTGACCCACTGCGTGTGGAATCATTTACACAAAGAACTGCTTGAACAGGAGCATTAAGTGGACCCATATGGAGTGACCCCACTCTTTCCCAGCTACCTGTGCTTGTGCCTCACACTGAAGTAGTTAGTACCAGGAGTTGCAGGGTGTTACCACAATGTCATTCACTCTGGCCCTTGACATGCAGGCTTCATTCACTTAAGCACTCAATTCACGTCATAAATTAGTCAGGATTACCAAGACGATTTTGATAATATCTTATTTGAAACAGCTTCATTCTCTGAGTCCTTTGGATGTAGGAAAACCTGCTGGGCACCCTCACAAATTTTCCATTTATATTAGAGTAGCTGCCTGAGAAAAACAGAATGACCTTTATGTTTTTTTTCCCCCTAAAAGTACTGTGTGGCCAGAGGAATGCTGGATGGGCTGGAGATAGTACAATTTGTATGGTTCATGTCATTAAATTTGGTAAAAACAACAGGGATGATATATACCTCCAATGTCTTCCCTAAAATATACACTTTGACGTCAGAGGTGTTTGCTGTCCCCACAGCAATTTGGAAGGCTGGAGCTGTATTGTGCTAGGCCTTTGATTTCACTGCAATGAAGAGAGTGAAATGCAAATGAATATTTCTAATGCAGAATAATAATCGCTGTAGTTGGATGAGCAGTAAATGTGCAGAATGATCTAGGCTGAAAACAGGTGGTTTCAGCAGAGCTGTGGGATCCTAAAAACACCAGGCAGAGTTTCAAGTCAGCAGATTAGAAACATTATCCGCGTTACAGCTAAATTCTCACATTTATCTGAGGAGGGCTGGTGGCTAGGATCTCAACTGTCAAGGCAGAGGACACACTCAAGAGACCCTTTAGCTAAATGAGATCTGAACTTATATTGGTCCTCAACAGCTTGATGAGTTGGAGGTGAAAGCTATGCTTAAGTGCAGGGAAGTCAGCTATGAGGATTAACTGAGTGTCCAGGGAGAATGGAGTGAGTTTCTTGCATTTCTGCCTCATACTTTTAAGGAAAAAAAAGGTGATGTTTCTCTGTTGAGAGAAATGAGACTGCCAATAGGGTAAGAGGCCCACCTGTGTTAAGAGGAACAATTAGAGCAAGGTTGCCTACCTTTACGAAGGCCTGGGAACACCGAAGAGCAATAGGAAGTGTCTGGGTGAAGAGGTGCTGCAAAAAGAAGGCAGGAGCAAGGGGATATCTTAGTTGAATGCTCCATGCCATATAGCTAGGAGAAATTTGTTCTTCTGAGGAATGCTTTCTTGCTCCTCTCTCTCCTGGCATCTGTCAGAGCTGCATGGTGCTGTGTCTACGAATGGGCTGTTTGGTCTGGAACTTCCTTTACTTGACTCTGCCTCTTTCTGGGTGTCTTGCTGATGGTAGCTGATGTGTAGTGACATGCTGGGTGCCATCCACCATGGTGGAAACATCAGCAGGGCCTCCCCCAGCACAGCTTCCAACTCCCTTTAAAGGCTGGAGCAATCTCCCTCATCTGCCCCAAACAGGCCATCTAGTGGGCAGGGACAAAGAAACCCGGATAAAAAGGGAGCATTTCAGCAATCACAAAGTTCACTATTGTAAAGGATTAAGGATACCATGACAATTGAATTTTAAGTGGCAGAAACACTAGCTCAGCCCAAACTATGCAAACGTTCCTCTGCAGATGCTTATTGAAAGTTTCTCTTCTTCTTTAGTCAGTAATGATGTGCAGCCTGAGCTCACAGGGGTAAAGTCCTGAAGTCTTGTTAGCCTCCAGAACTAAACTGGGAAACAGAGTCCAACAAGTATATCTAAGGATGAAACTCAGATTGGCAGAGAGATGGGCTGAATGTCACCAGGCTTTTACCAACTGTCACAACAGTTATTGCAGTGCCTTTAACAGGTCTGTTTTGACTGAGATCTAGAGACTTTTCTGACTCAGCTGCAATCAAAAAATCATCCATTCTCTTTATTTCCTGCCTTTGAATAAAAGAGTTTCAATTTCCAGTTGCCAAATACAAAATCAATCCCACATGCACCCTCCTGAAGACAATGAAAGTTAGCATGTATTGTTCTACAGCTTCATCCCTGACTGCCTGTCATATTTTCAAGTCAGAGATAAGACTGAATGGAAAATTTTGTTATTCAGTAACCTCTATCTCTCTGCTTATACAAGATTGACTCCTTGTTCCATTTTGCCCAGTTTTCAATGACTCAAATGAAGCACTGCCTACCATGGGCATGTTTCTCTCTGGCTAACAGACATTGCCATTAGTCTATTTCTTAGAGGTCAACTTACAGGGTTTTTTTTGCTCTTTGTCATTCTGTAGCTTTTATTTCTCTTCCTCCACTGTAAAATAACCTTGTTCTTCCATCTCCAGAACAAAATAACAGACATTTTTGTCTCCTGTCTATTTACCTATCTTTGATCAAGTAATGCACGACCTCTTCAGTTTTGTTGTTTGTTTGTTTCAAATAGTAAAAACCCCTGTCTTTTTGTTTCTTTAACTTGATTACGTAGAAATATTCCCTGGTTTTGAGCCTCACGCATTCTTTAAGATCTTAAAACTGTGTTAAAGAGCAAATCCCTTGAGCATTAGAATCCACAGGATAGATTTAATTATTTCTCTGACAGGGCTACCAAAATGACCCTCCAATTTAGACACTCTCTGCCTTTTCAACAGTCTCCTCAGTATGCAGCAGAGCAGGTGGAAGGAGTTTCAAGGCTGGGAAAAGAACGGCTTGTGTGTACAAAAGATTATATTTGTATTGGTCATGCCTCCAATACAGAGGTTTCTTGGGATAACTACACCTCTAATATAATTGTCAAGGATAAGGATGAAAGCTGAATACATCTGATTAAAATCTATAATGTTTTGAATGGTAGCTTGCCTCTCAGATCCATTGGCAGCAGCTAGAAAGAGAAGTCAATAGTTCAAGGAAGCATTTTATCAAAGAAGTATTATATCTTTATCCTACTGTTGTGGTTCTATTTCTTTGTTTTTCTGATTGAAGTAAGTCACAGCGGGTTCACAAGTAGCAGACCAGGACAGGTCATTTCTTCAGGACAACTCCATGAACTCTTTCTGTAGCTGAGGCAATGTGCATTTCCAAAAGGTAAAGTTTTACTAGCCCATAAGGGTGTCCAGGTTCAGATGCCTTTTTTGTCTGGCATGTAATTTGAAAATTCTGCCTCCCTGAGGACGACAGGAACCCTATCACTGTGCTAACCACCCGTGCCATACTTCAGTACTCTCTCAGCCTCCTGCTGTGTTGTCGAGGTTGTTGTGCTGAATTTTTCATACACTTGCTCTGTTACTTTCTAATTTAGGATTTAACAAATGCTAGAACAAAGTATGTTGTTTGTTTTCCTTTCCAGTGGGCAGTGGTTTCTTGATATTGGAAAACTGATGGTGACTCCCTGCAGTTGTGTTGTATGTTAATAACAGCTTAACTTTCCATGTCTCCTCCTGCCAGGTAGTCTTTTAAAGCCTTTCCTTCTTCTCATATTGGAACACTTCAGCCAACCTTGATGTGCTATTTTGTTATGAAAAAGGTTTCTCTCCTCTGATGTCATGCAAACATCAGAATAGCACGTGTTGATACTGAGTGGTTGTAAAGGTATGCTGGCCCACAGGTGCTAAATCATTTTCTTCCTTCAGATATGTTGCTCCTGGCTTTTTATAGTCTCAGATTGAGTATTTTCTGCCTGATGTTTTGAAAGTTTTCAGAGCAGTCTTTCACGAAGCAGGATTTTGGAGAACAATTATAAAGCTTCTCACATGCTATTTACACCCCATTTATAATACTTCATGAGAGGAAGATACCTTCATTGGTGTCTGTGACCCCACTACGTGCTCCGATGTATAAATATGGAATCAAATCAAATGTTGTTTGCTGCCAGGGAGAGGTCAGTGCTGACTGTTCTCTAAGGGAGAGAGAGAGAGGACCCGAGGGTGATCCTTGCGCAGGCAGTGCCACCACGAATGGGGCAGAGTCCCTCAGGGTCTTGACATAGTGGACAGACTTGGGTGCAGGTAACAGTGTCCACTGGTAGACCTAGACATGGCAAATGATGAACCAGAGCCAGTGACCATGCAGTGGTTTTAGTCGTGAGTAGAAGGTGATGAAGCAAGGGACAGGACTGGAGATTGGGCTACAATAAGACGAGGCTCCCAAGTCCATCCAGTAGACAGCACTAAAACTAGGGCTAGGACAAGGTGCAGCATATAGGTGTCAGGGCCAGAGACAAGCTAAAGACTGGTACCCCTACGACAGAGAGAAAGCAAGGACTGAAGGTCCAGAGCTGAGCTGAAATGGGCATTCTGGGCCCACAGGCAGATGGCGCAGGTGGAGGCCCCAACCAAGACTGGTCAGTGACATCCAGGTCTACTAGTGCCCTCAGGGCTCTGACACTCGTCTAGTCAGAGTGGCAGCTGTTTGAAGGTTAAGGCATGTAAACCTTCTTATCCATGTGCACAGGTGATAGTTGTCCAAGCTCCATTAGAGCCGTTACGCACCTAGGGCTTAATAAATCTGCCTAAACATAGGCCATAAGTCATTGGCCACACACAAGCATATCTGAAACATCTACAGGGAGCTGACTGGAGACAATGTGCACATCTCTGAAGTGCTGGAGGCCAGGTGGGAATCCCTACAGCAACTCAGCTGGCCCCAGGCATCACTGTCAGACAGTCATGTTGCCAATAGCTCTTGCAGACAAACTGAGCTGATAGCATTCAATTCAGATGCCTATAGCCAGTGTCTAAGCTCATTTTAGACACCATGGACCGGTTGTCTGACAAACTCAACATGGAGATGAGAACCTTCCAGGCTGATATAATAGTCTTATCTTTTTTTGTCTGTCATGCTCAGCTCTGGAAATCCCTGTCTCATAATGATTTTGGCAGATGATTCATGTTCTCCGTTTTCCCTCTCCTTTCACCACATGGAAAAATCATCCACTGGACCCAAACTAGGACAGGGATTTTATTGGAACATGGACAGTGGATGGGGAAGAAGACCATTTTTGTTCTGGAAACCCTTTGATCCAATTCTCTCCCTCCCCAGTTACATGTACTCCTGCCCCATGCTTGCCTCCAGGCTATAGCCCTAATACTCACCTTCAGAACCAGCTTGTGTTCCATTGGCAGCACATCCTTGACTATGGAAACTGGGATACTGACAGATAAACTTGTCCAGAAAGGAAAGCAATGCACTTAAACTATATTCATGATGAGTCACTACAGCAGCTTTTTAGAACCAAGGGAAGTATTTTGACTTGTGCCCCATTTTCAGCAAAAAGCCTGAATGTTCTGCAGAAGTCAGACACTATAAAAAAATAATAATTTCCTTGGTAGTCCAAATTTTCCTCTACTAGATAGTTTTGATGTAATTTTTTCAGCTAGCACTTGGAATAATCTTGTTTAGGACATGATTCTTTCAAAATTTTAACATCAGGAAAAGGTAAAGATGGGATTTAAAAAAACAGTTTAATCAGTGGGAATACAATTATGCGGAGGCTAATAACTTTTAAAAAAAATCCATGCAAGGGTTTCATTTGATCTTTCCTTGATTAATGTTTTTGTACAGCATGACTGATTTTGAGCGCTTTTTGTTAAAGCTTATTTGAGACACAGGGAAAAAGAACAAAGTTTTGCTGAGACCTATAAAGTATGCTATAAGAAGGTACTCTCTTGAGGAGACAACTGTGTTAGTGAAGCCTGGAATTTTATAACCGCTTCCTGACAAACCTTGAAAAAATGAACATATATGGAAAAAAAAGTTATCTGCCATAATGAATCGGAAGCATGTAATACAACTTGTTCGCTTTTGTGGAGCAAGGCTGGAAAATGTCGAAAAGCAGTTATAAACAGTTCACAGCACTGGAGAAGGGTTAAAAATTGATCACAGGCTTTGGGGCTTGCTTTTGATGAAGCTATACTCCCTGCTTGTCATGTCTGATGCCACATGCTCAATGTACATAGGTGCATACAAACAAATTGCATTTGCACTATACCATCTGTAAGTCATACACAGGTGTAGCCAACAGGTTTCACCCAGATGTCTGCCAAAGGGCAGGGAAAATCCTTTGTAATTTTTGCCATTAGACATCTAATAAGATATAGAAGCAGGTGTAGGCCAGATTTTAGGTCATTAGTTTTAATGGTCTCTTCAGTTAAGATCCTGAAGGATAAACGTAAGTCTAGAAGAACCTCAGATATTTACCTGGGAAATACAAGGAACAGCGGACTAATTGGACTGAAACAGCTGCATGGGAGGACACAGCTGCTTTGATGTCAGACAGCTCCTTCCCATCACGGACCAGCCCCTAATGTTCACAGCCGTCCCTCAGAACTGCCGCACCAGAGCTTGCTGCTCTGATCCCCCCGTACAGTCAACATCTGTGGCAAAGCAGAAAGCCTGGGAACAGTTAGCATTGAAATTAGCTAATCTGGGAGTGGGGAGGGGGTGCTTTGTCATTATTTCTCCTGCCTTCACTCTTACTTATTCGTGGAAACACTGGTGTTGGTTTTTCCCATTCTTCTAAGAAATGGACAGTAAAGCTTATTAGTTTTGTACGTGCTAGTTCCTCTTTTGTCGGGTTTTCTATTCTTAACCTCTTCAGTTACAGAATGAAAAAATTGTCAGACTCCTACTCACCTTTTACCAGTCAGCAGTATATGTCAGGTTGTTTTCTGTCATTAGTGTCTTAAAGCAGTCTGGAAGTTGGAAACATTGCAATAAGGAGTTGTGACTTTTCTCTCAGAGGAGCTTAAAGGGAACGCTAATGTATTTGAACCAGATTTTAATTCATCACAGCTGAACTGCTACCTGGGGCTGCAAAAGTCAGTGAGCAGATGAGTTAAGCTTGCTCACAAGGAACTTTTCTCCTGCCTCCACAGGGCGAACGGACCAGCATTTACAATCCTTCAGATGACTTCTAGCTGTTCTGAAGACAGAACCTCTTCCATATGGCACTCTAATTGCACAATAAAAGTGATTTAATTGGAAATAAATACTTTGTTTTCAAAGTACAGTAATTATTTCAGTCCAGAGCCAGCTTTTGGAATAGTATCTTGTAAAAGAGTTCCTAGATGATGGAGGTGTCTGTTTCATTTTTAACTATTGTCTACATGCTTCAATTTACCTACTTGGTATTATTTATATTCCTACAAGGAATCAAAGACAAAGGGCTGTTGGTAAGAGCAGTCAGAAATGAAACACGGGTAGAGATAAAATATCTTCAAAGAAAAATTCAGAAGGCCTTAAAAGAACAGAGGAGGCTTAGGGGAAGTGCCTATTTATCTGGCTGCAGCCAACTACACAGGCATGTTTTCTTTTCCATTGTTGGGGATCTAAGATCAAAAAATAAGTGAACTCTTACAAACCATTTCTATAGACAGTTTGGGGGGAAGCAGGACCTTGTGTAGGGGGTAAGTGAGGCAGCAAAAAAGGCTATTTGAGGAAGATGTTGCAGCAGTGAGACCAAGAGAGGCAGAGGAGGACCAGGAAGCTCCGGGCAATGAGCCTGGTTGTTCCAGTTAAACAGGAGCATCCTAAATTTGTGAGGAGATTGTGAACTTTAGTTAGACTCGATGAAGCTTTGCTCTTGGGCTAACTCTCTCTTCTGGCAGCTGTTTGAGTAAATAAGCAATACTTCATTTTGACAAAGATCTTTTACATCACTTTCCCCAGCAGCTGATCAAAAGCTTCCCGGAGGAGTTTCTTGGAGGTGTAAGTGCGGCTGAGAGAGCGAGATCGAGTTCCCGAGCAGCTGTACCTTGACAGAAGTGAAAGAAAGTGCTGATTGCCTGACAGCAGTGTTTAAAAGGGACTATAGGGGTGTGATGCAGAGTTTGGTTTGTATCATGATGGAGATTTTTATTTTAGGGCAGCTTTAGTGCAAGAGTTATTCTAAAAAATAGATCTGGCAAACAGCTTACGCCTTTTATACCTAGTCATAAGATAGTCTGAAGTAAGCAATTCTGCTGCTGAAATATCACACAGCCTTTGGGATTACTTTAATGGTCCAGCTGTGACTCCACATTAGCAGCTGTACTGATGCAACTTTCACCTGTAGATCAGATTGTGGTGATGTCTCTGCATTTCTGCTGTCACTCAGTACATCCAAGCTATGCTTTTATGTCACTTCAGAGGCATGATCTCATGCACTCAATTATCCCAGTGTAATGTGAATTGTTAAGGTCATTCTCTTGTTAATTAATTGGTTGTGCCACATTAAAATAGTCTCCCTGAAGTCCTCTGCATTACAGATTAATGTGAGCTTCTCCACAGACCTAGCAGTTTGAAGGGTTTCATCAGCAATCTAAATGACACTGACGTGCTGGGTTGATAGTTATTCTCTATATTGCAGGAGGGAAAGATTTCAATAACATTTCAGCTGTGTTTCAGTGTCTGTTGGAAATATTGTCTCCGAAATACCAAATGGAATCCACGTGCCATAAAGAGAATAAGTAGGAAACTGAAGATCATTTGGCTATCTCTGAAGAGCCCCCAGCACTGAGAGACAGATGATGAGAAGCAATAAAGTTATTGCTTTTTAAAAACATGGCTGAGAGTTTGGGAAGCCAACTGTAGGGAACCTCTAAATGCTTGGTCCCACTAAGCAACTGACCATATTGTTTTTAATAATCTCCCAATGTAAACTTGGGGAAGTTTATTCACAAACATCATTGTAATTTCCATGGGCAACTAATCATTGCTATTATACTCCTGCCCAGCTGCAGCTGTCTGCAGCTAAAAATGGAGTGCTGGATATTTTTTTTTTCCCCCTGTACTTTGTTTTAGTAATTAAGATTCTGATAATTGGAGCATTATTGTAAGAGTGAGAAGCATGAAAGCTTTGCAAAGCTCACCTTGTGATCAAGCGTTTCATCTGAAAAACTTTGTTCAGGGTCTACTGATGGGCAGGATTATTCCCTAAGTCCTCCACTGCTCTCATTCTTCCTTTGACAGTCCTTTTGGGGTCCCAGAGTGCTGATACAAAATGGCTGCTTCCCTTGGCAAGCAGCACTTCAAGCCTTCTCTCTGCACCCCGTTTACCTGATATCTCTAATCATCCTCTCCTCATGAACCCCACTTGTCTTCCTGATCATTGGGAACAATTTGTCCTTCAATTAGGATATAAGGAACATGAGAACATAAAGAAAAAAATTATCACCATGGAAGAAGAGCCCACAGAGATGGTGGAAGCTCCATCCTTGGGGATGTTCAGACCTTGACTGAACTCTAAATCAGGTTCTGAGCTGAACCCTAAATCAGACTCTGAGCTGCCTCACCCAAATTTGAAGCTACCCTGGCTTTGAGCAGGGGGTGGGACTTGATGTTTCCATCAGTCCTTTCTAACCTAAGGTTTTCTATGGTTGTGTTCTTATCCTAAGGTGTTTTTTCCATTTAGTAATGAAACGCAGAAAAGGTCATTCAATCATTTAATCTGAACGCCTGCAGAGTTTTGGCTATGGAAGCCAGGAAGTCCTGAGCTGAGTCCAAGAAGAAATTCAGGCCTCAAACACCTCTTTGTACATTTAGAGGTTGTCTTTTGAAGCCTACATCCCTGTACATAGGTACAAAGTTTTTATAAAGTGGGAGGAAAATGTTGCCAAACCAGATGGGGACGCATCTTAAACCCAAGAAGTATATGCAGCTCTTGGGCAAGAATGGAGCTGATGCTGCCTCAGCACAGCATAAATTCAGCTGCATGTGGCGGGGAACGGAAAAGAGCTTTTCCTTTCCTCAGGAGCCACCACAGACCGGTGCTGTGTCAGGTTTTGCATACACGCCCCTGCAGCAACAGTGAGTCACTCAGTTGAATCAGACAAAAATGATTGATATAAAGTAAAAAGAGGGGGTTTTCTGCCTAAAAGTGAGGGTGCTCAGGCAATGAAGCTGTTATATTCCCTAGTATCTTTGGAAATCTCTAAGCATGTTTTACAAGATAGTAAAAAAGTGGTAGAATCAAGGTTATGAAGTCCTTAAGTCCACGGACCAAAGCCTGTAGGTTCCTGAACTCTGTGGACAACTTTCCAATCAGTAGGTGCCTCAACCCAACTGGGACTCTTAGAAGAGGATGTTTCTCAGGTTTTGTTCCCTAGTGAATCAACAATGGTGCCCATCATGGTCCTCTGTCTCCCTTTATGTAGAAGTCGAATGATTAAATGATTTGGCACAGAGCAGGGAAGTTCAGCTTGCATTTTCTCCTCCATCTTAAAGGTTTGGAAGTTACTAGCCAGTCAGCCTTGCTAAGTAAGAGCATTCTCCTCATCCTTCCAAAGAGGGGCTTCTGTGCCTCGAAAAACCACATGAATGAGGACATAATTGTGGTATCGTGGTTACAGCACACAGCTGGGGAGGGGGAAAAACTTGGCTCTGTCCCTAATTCCCGAAAAACTGCTTCTATGTTTTATTACTTATGCTTCTGTACTAACAATCGTTAGGTAAAATACAGGAAAGTCTACTAGAGTAGTAAGACTATTATGTAATTCAGGATGCAAATAAAACACATGATTATACTTTGCTTAGTCCGTAGGCTGCTTGAAAGGCATAAATTAAAAGCTATGTGAAGTCTAAAAATGAGACATTAACATTCTGCTTCAGTTCTTCCCAAGATTTTTATTAAAAAATGACTTGAAATAAATGAAGATCAGACAAATTAATTTACATATGAAATGAGGTCTGCTTGGAATTCTCTGATATTTGAGCTGCTGACAAGATAGTTCATTACAAAAACAACAAAAAAGCAAGGTTTACAGAAAAAAAGTATATCCGTTATTTCAATTGATAATCTTGGAAAAAATAAACAAGTTCCAAGGCAAACAAAACCTTCTGCAGAACTGTAGACAGCTATGTATACAAGAACATTATTCATAATAAAACAGTAATAATTAAGTTTTAATTGTAATAGCCTGAAAAGTTCAACTCACAATTTTGGGGAAAAATAAATGAAAGAGCTACAAAAGTGGCTGAATTTCTCAATATCAAAAATTTCAGTTAGAGGGTTTTTTTGCTTTTGACATGTCAGAGAAACTTGTGCAGTTTCAGAATTAGAGAAGACTATCTATGTCTGTTTGTTTTTTAAGAGATGACTCTGAATAACCTACTGAACAATCCTGAGGGTAAACACCAACAAATCCAGGAATCTGAATATGAGATAGAGATACTAAATGTGATAAGATTTAGATATTTGAGTAACAGAGCAGGAATTTTCTGACTTTCATCTTTTTTTACATGGGATAATTGGAAAAAGTAAAGCCATTATTTTAAAAAATGATCTGCAATTTTGGATGCATATGTTTCAGTTGATTCTTAGTTAAGATACAAATTTCAGAGTTAAAGACCCTACCTGATGTGAGTGCTTGAATAGTCTTGGCATTTGACCTTGCATGTCTAAACTGTAGATCATAGACATTGTGGCATCAGAAATAATAATAAAAAAACCTCAAAACAGTTTTGAATGTTTGACCCGTTACCTTTCTCAGTGTTCTTAAAAGTCCAGAACGCTCATGGCCAGAGTCCTACTGAGCTCAGTGGCAATACTCATTTTGACTTAAACTCATACATTGACTTGTATATGCTACAGAGCCATGGTAGAATTTAATTTGCATTTTTATACTATTTGGGGAAATAAGATTGCTTTCTCTGAATGTCTTCATTGCGGACAAAGTGAACATACACACACCAAAAAAAAAGAAAAAAGAAAAAAAGAAAAAAAGAAAAAAAGAAAAAAGATACACCTGATTTTATTTCATTCTGTGATAGTGCCAGAGGTTCTTGGGACACCTGGTGTTCCTTTGATAATGATGGATTGGTGATACTATTCCCTGAAGAAAAGCCCAGGTCATTCTTTATTATTTTCTTTTCTATTTCAGACATTTTATTAAGCATCAAGCTCTGTTTTTCCAGTGCAGGCTTCCATTTGATTAAAAGCAAATGATTCTCTAAGTCAGGTTTGTCTGGTTGAGAACCATTTCCTATGTGCATGCAAGTAGGTCTGTCAAACTGTGACCCTTCTTCATCCCTGACATGTTTACGCTGGCAAGGTCACAGAGAGAGACGTAAATTGTTTGGTTGGAATAAAAACAATCAGAACATTTAAATCACAAGCAGATCATAACCTGGTGACATGGCAATGGAAATATCTCAAAGTGCTGCCCACATTTTTCAAATGAGATGCTGTTATAGTATTGATTTATGGGCAGTGATATTTTAACAAAAGAGAAGCTTGAAAATATCTGCATCTGGCATTGGTTAGGGGATGTCTGGAGGCAGCTGGGACTGATCCAAGCCCCAGCTACATCTACCCTAGTAAGCTACCTATGTCCAAAATCATCCTTTGGTACTCTGGCTGACTGGCACAGAACAGCCCTTGTCCATACTGTTAACTTTTCTTGCTCTCTAAAGGGTGACTGTGTACAGACTGGTTACTGACAGTAGTTTCTCCCATCTGCTAGGTCCTAGGGGAAGTGCTAGATGCCTCAGACCAAAACTATGTCGGTCTGAAGAATACAGCAATACATACAGTCTGCGTCTGGTACCCATTGATGGTCCTTCAATCTGTTCAATGTATTAAGAAAGTAGCTACAGTTTTGAGTGTTTCTTGCTGTGTCCAACAAACTCCACCTTCCTTGGCTTAGACTCATTACAGCTCGTAGGCACTTAACTGCGTGATTTAATGTAAGGCAGGAGCTGAGATGGCCCCACTTTTCCTCATGGAGAGAGATGGAGTCCTTCATACACAAGGTAGATAGACAACACTCCTTTATTGGAGATACCTGTCTCTCTCTGCAGAATACATGGGAGATTTAGCCTGACAGCTCCCTGATGCGGGCACCTCTGTCTGGTGCGTGCAGTTAGCCAGGACGAATCTGAGGCTTTGTGTTTTCTTTCTCTCCCATGGGAGCTGGGAAATGTACAGACTCAGTGAAGTTTGATGCTAAGGAAGTCATGGTCCAGTATATTTTAAGTGCTCAAAAATGGTTTAAGCAGGTGTGCTCAGTGGAACTATTCACCATTCAACATTTCTACTATCAGACTCAATTTTAAAGTATACATTTTTACTCTAAAAATAGGATGCAAATCCAGACACCATCCAGACTGGCAGCAAGATCAATCTAGCCTCAGACAGGCAAAGAAAAATGAATGTTCATACAAACTGCTGACTTATTACCTGGAGTTTATTATCAACATTGCAAGAAATACATAGGAAAAGCTGAAAGCTAAGTAAGATTTTCGTTTACTTGACCCTTGCTACAGAGGCACAGTTTCTAGTAAGTCTCCAGATTTGTGTTAAAGGCCACCCCCAGCTGAATCACTTTAGGGTGTATAACCCAGTGGTTTAATGCAGTTAGAAGTGCCTAGCAATTCTTTGCATATCATCAGCAACAGAAAATGGTATGCCTTCCCTTCACCAGCCCATTAAGCTCAGGAATTCTTAATGCCATGGTTCACATTTGGGCAAACAAGTTTTGTCCTGTACTTTGAATGAACAAAACGGAGCATGACTGTAATAGCACAAAGCTGAATCGAAGCTAACAATAACATCTTGACTTTTGGTTTACTTTTCCTTGTTTTAACAATCATTTCGGTTCTAGTTCAAGTGGCCTATGTGTTTTAGGACCAAAAAAAGTGATGGAGAGAAGAGACATCTGTCAGATAGTCTGACAGGAAAATACTGATAATAATACTACCAATACAATCATTGTTCATGCTGGTGTCCACTGCTTTCATTTTCTAGGTGGGTGAAGAGACACAGGGCAAGGCTAAGTGCCTTTTCCGATGAGAAAAGTGTCTGGACTGTCAGAGCCCCCTGTTAGCTGCAGGGAGGAAAGAAGATTAAATCTCTTTAATCCTCTGCTCCCAAAGTGACTTTGGTTTAGAGAAGAGGGCAGACAGGAGCAGAACTAAGTGATGCCTGATACTTTGCCTTGGAGAAGTGAAGTGGGGAGTAGGAGTGGGGCAAGCACTGGAGTAGCCTAGTCCTATTTTAGTGCTTGTAGACACCATGTGTGATGGCTCATCCCTTTCTTGTCTTCCTGCCTGGCATCCAGGAGTCAGGAGACAGCCAGTGGGAAAATACAAGGCTGTTTTAAGCAGCAAGATATTTTGAAACTTATGGAAAATAGCAGTATTGAGATTTCAATCATCTTCTGATCTTAGAAATACACAGCATCCCTCTATATTCAGAAGGTCTCTTTTATTACAAAAAGAAAAGAGAAAAAAATCATTCTAGAAATTAGACTTTCAGGAAATACAGGCTATTATGAGACTGGCAGTTAATCACTGCAGTTGTTAAGATTGCATCTACATTGCAGGTTTGTTACCTATCCTGTATGAGGAAAAACACCCACAGTTCAGTCACATCCACTAAAGTAGATACAAAGCCCATGAGCTTGTACCTCTTTCTGATTTGTGGAGGCTAAGACCCTGGTTCTTCTGCAGTGAAATCTAAGGATGAGGTCTGTGTTACCCATTAATCTTCCTATTGGATTTAAAGTCTTCTTGGATTTCAGACCTTGGTTTTCTTCCATGAGCAATCAAACAGGATATCCCTCCGTAAAGCCCTGTTGACATGGCTCTGGGTCTTTTGAACCCTCCAAGCTGAGATTCTCCATTTGCAGTATCCTTTTGCAATTTTCTGTGGGGGTTTTAGCAAATCTCTTCCTCTAATAATAAGTCAAGATGAAAACTCCAAGTGCTGAGCCTGGTTATTGTGAAATTATTGGTACAGACACAAGGTTCAGTCTTTTACTATCACCACTGGCTAGAAGAGAAATTGTTGTTGGAGGGAATCCGGCACTACCTGTACTTTTTGAATACATTACGTGTAGATATAATTTCCATTTCATTTCAATATCAAATCCAGTATTGCCCTTGTTTTTTCTCTTTAGAGAGTTTGGAAAAAAAAAAAAAATCTTTTTCTCACAGCCTTTCTTTCCCTCTCTTCCACCTGGGACCTTTGCTGTGCCAGACCTTTTCTCATGTTTGAAACAAACTCTCCATTCCTCTGGCTGACACATTGCCTTAAACCTCCCTGACACTTGCTTTGCATCTAGCTTTCCCATGCTATTTGTGCTCAGTAGATGATTTGCTGCCAGAAGAACCAGGGTTCTGGGCCATCCACTAAAATAAAAAAAAACAAAACAAAACAAAACAAAAGAAAACAAAACAAAAACAAACTCACAATTTACAAATAGCTGAACTTTTATTCCAGCTTCATTCTGTGTCTCCATCTGTTCATTTAAGAGGAGAGCTCTCTCAGAGAAGAAGGATCCCTGTAGGGACAGCTGCTTCCACAGCCCTGACAACCTCACGAGGCCACTAAAAGAAACATCCCAAAAAGATATCTAATGAGCTGTCTCTTGCAAAGAGCTGAAGAAACTTTTCATTCCTAGGGTCCTCACCTCTCCTGGGCCTCATCTTTTACTGTGGACTGCAGTGAAATAAGGGTCAGATTGTTTGGTATTTACCCAGATGCCCATAGAGACCACTTAGCTCACTCAAAGCAAACCCCACACAAAGGGCTGAGGCAGCTGGGAGTTTTGCTCCATGGATGTTCCCTTTCCTAGATTCCAAAAGGGTACACATTACCCTAAAAAACCCCCCACAAAACAGAGAGGGAAAGAATGAAAATGATAACAATATGCAAGTGATTCCATCTTTGATTTGCTCATCAAGTCAACATAATAACAATCATTAAAAAGATTGCCTGGATACATTTGGGGTTTTTTTTGTTTGATTGTGTGGGTTTTTTTTTTTCCCCAGATAAAGGTAGGTCCATTGTGTCTCGAAATGCCACCGCCAAATGCAAAATATCAAATGCTGTTTATGAAAAATCAGCAGGCCCAGAAACATTTAAATATCTTTTTCATTGGTTTCCCCAGTTAATGTTGGTTGGCAAAATTTAGGTTAAATTTGCAAATAATTTCCTTCAGCTCAGTCCTGGTTGGGTTTTTTTTATGCCAAAGAACATACCCAGTTAAGCCTTTTTGCCTGTCTCTGAGAAGGAGGAACATGACTAGATGATCTTTAAGGTCCCTTCCAACCTAAACCATTCTATGATTCTATGATTCTATGACTTTCACCTCCATCATACCACCAAGGGGCTGACGGATGGATTGACCTGACACAGCCCAGGAAAACTGAGAAGTTGTACCTCATGGCCTCACGTATGTACCAAATGAAGCTTGTACACATAGATGCACCTGGGTCACCTTTAAAGTAGCAGTGGAGGTTGGCAAGCCACTACGGTATTAACTCATCTCCTCAGCCGTGCTGGACCCAGGTTAAGCTGGCTTCCCTCTTGCTGTTGCTACAGGGCTAAGAATCTCCTGGTTTTAAGACCACCTTGGGTATGACTCCACGAGCAACTTTTCCGTTTCAGTACATTAGTGACATCCCTGGAAAGAGCCTGTGGGCAGAGATGACACCTTCCTGTGTGCCAGCAAGAGGCCATGCCCATCTATCTTGCACTGATCTATTTGAGGACTCTGGTTTCAGAACACTTTGTTGTTCTTTGATTTCATTCTTGATTGCAAAGCATACTTACATGAAGCCAGATCTTAGCGTCTGGAGTGTTTACCCACTCTCCTGAAGTCTTAATTGTTTGTTAGTCACCTCCTAATTGATTGCTGTGGAATAGTGATTAAGAAGGCTCAGACAGAGGATAACGACTTCAGGTAGGATGTGCACTGGAAAGCCTGAGTAATATTAGGCATTCTCTTAATAAACAAGAGTTAGATGGGGGCCAGCCTGGAGGACAGTGTGGTGGGAAGAAGGACCTTCCACAGGTCACGTGACTGCATGAGCTGACAGGTCCAGGAGTAATATATAGAACCTTCAATGACATTCTGCCTGTGTGGAAAACTGCCTTCAACATCTCTTTCAACCCGCTTTTTTTTTTTTTTTAAACACTGCCTGTACCACCGACTATGTTTGCCCCTGGCCCTTGAGCAAGGTACAAAAAGGAAGGAATATCCCCCATTCCACATGGAGTTTAGGGATTTCTGTGTTGAGTTACCAAGAGGGGAAGAAAACCCTAATGACACTGCCATTTCAAACACTGAGACAGCTTGAACTGTTTGTCCTCTGCAAACAGAGGAGCTCCAGGCTGGAGTGAAGGACTAGGCGGGTACGTCAGGTGTCGACACTTGCAGAGTGCTCTGCCTTGGTGAGCCGTTTACCTTTCCTACTGCAACCCCACGGCTGGGCTGGGGACAGCAGGCAGGTGTCCCGAAGGATGGGGGTCTGGTCCCGTCTCCACACAGAATCATAGAATGGTTTAGGTTGGAAGGGACCTTAGAGATCATCTAGTTGCTATGGGCAGGGACACCTCCCACTAGAACTGGTTGCTCAAAGCCTCATCCAGCCTGGCCTTGAACACTTCCAGGGATGGGGCCTCCACAACATCCCTGGACAACCTGTGCCAGTGCCTCACCACCCTCACAGTGAAAAACTTCTTCCTAACATCTATTCTAAATCTCCCCTCTTCCAGTTTGAAGCCATTACCCCTCGTCCTATCACTACATGCCCTTGTAAAAAGTCCCTCTCCACCTTTTTTGTAGGCCCCTTTCAGATACAGAAAGGCCGCGATAAGGTCTCCTCGGAGCCTTCTCTTCTCCAGGCTGAACAACCTCAACTCTCCCAGCCTATTTTCATCGCAGAGGTGCTCTAGTCCTCTGGTCATCTTCGTGGCCTTCATCTGGACCTGCTCCAGCAGATCCATGTCCTTCTTGTGCTGAGGGCTCCAGAGCCGGACACAGTACTCCAGGCGGGATCTCACCAGAACAGAGGGGCAGAATCACTCCCTTGACCTGCTGGCCGTGCTTCTTTAGATGCAGCCCAGGATACACTTGGCCTCCTGGGCTGCAAGTGTGCATTGCCAGCTCATGTTGAGCTTTTCATCCACCAACACCCCCAAGTCCGTCTCCTCAGGGCTGCTTTCGATCCATNGGGCAGGGCCCGCGCTGGAGCAGGGAGAGGGGTGAGGAGGGAGGAGCGGCCGAGAGGGGCTGCCATGGACTGACCACAGCCCCCAGCCCCAGCCCTGCGCCCCCGGTGTGGGGAGAGGGGTCTGGAGGGGAGGGGGGAAGGTGGGAATGGGAACAAGGGGAGTGTTAGGAAGGTGCTGTTTTAATGTTTGCCTTTTTTTCCTCACTATCTGAATCTATTTTACATGGCAATGAATTAAATTAATTTTCCCCAAGCTGAGTCTGGTTTGCCCATGATGGTAACTGGTAAGAGATCTCCCTGTCTTTATCTCAACCCATGAGCTTTTCATCCTATTTTGTCCCTTGTCCTCCTGAAGAGGGAAAGTGACAGAGCAGCTGGATGGGTGTCTGGCTGGTGGCCAAGATCAACCTACCACAGTTGCAGCACCTCTTTTGTACCATGAAGCGAACTGTGATTTGACACAAGAGACTTGTTCTGTATGAGCTCTTGTTCAGCTCTTAACCAGCTACTTATTCTAAATACATAGTATAGCCATTATGGTGTATAGACATGACCATGGCAAAAAAAAATATTATCTTGTTTATTAGATTAACTAGTAAAACTGGAAAAACAAATAAAAACCAACTCAGACAAGTTTGCAGGTACACCAACCTTTCTTCAGGTTAAGGGTCTGCTGTCTATAAGCTTGTTCTCTTTTTCTAACAGAATCTAATGCCCAAATAAAAGAAAATCAAGATCTTCTAGAAAGCCTGACTCACTGTCTGAGATCAACATCTTGCCTCCTCCTCACTTGTTGGAGACAACTATCTCTGGTGAGTGATCCAGGCCATCTTAAGAGTGAAGTATTATAGCAGGGATGAATTGGATTTTTTGAATTATTTTTTTTTAATGTCATTTCAGAGGGAAGTTAGATAAACTTAAAAAGGATATTTAGCTTTTCTTTGGCTGAAGTTAGGTGTGATGTATCCTACCTTTAGCTCCTGCTATAATCAATAACGACAACAAGGTAGACATTTTGGCTGGGGCAGTACTCACACCATCTGACTAATTTAGATACAATGCAGGGAAGTAGTATGAGATATTACATATGGCCAGTACACAGGTACCTGCAAAGGGAATTTTCAAAGCCCTAAGTTAGCTGCCAGCTGCATACAGGGATCCACAGAAATATGCCCCATATGTATCAGCAATCCTGAAAGAAGTGACCCGCTGCTGTGCACAGGATGCTGTATCTGGTTTTAAAATCATAGAATCACAGAATCCTCTAGGTTGGAAGGGATCTTTAAGATCATCAAGTCCAACCATCAACCTAACACTGCCAAAACCACCACTAAAATATGTCCCTAAAAGCCACATCTATGCATCGTTTAAATACCTCTAGGGATGGTGACTCAACCACCTCCCTGGGCAGTCTGGTCCAATGTTTGATAACCTTTTTGGTGAACAAATTTTTCCTAATATCCATCCTAAACCTCCCCTGGAGCAACTTGAGGACATTTCCTCTTGTCCTATTGCTTGTTACTTGGGAGAAGAGACCAAACCCCACCTCACTAACAACCTCTTTTCAGGTAGTTGCGGAGAGTGATAAAGTCTCCCCTCAGCCTCCTTTTCTCCAGGCTGAACAACCCCAGTTCCCTCAGCCGCTCCTCATAAGACTTGTGCTCTAGGCTCTTCACCAGTTTTGTTGTCTTCCTCTGGACATGCTCTAGCACCTCAATGTCTTTCATGTAGTGAGGGGCCTAAAATTGAACACAGTATTTGAGGTGCGGCCTCACCAGTGCCGAGTACAGGGGGACTATGATCACTTCCCTAGCCCTGCTGGCCACACTATTCCTGATACAGGCCAGGATGCTGTTGGCCTTCTTGGCCACCTGGGCACACTGCTGGCTCATATTCAGCCAGCTGTCAACCAACACCCCCAACACCATGGCAAGAGGCTTGGAACTAGGTGATCTTTAAGGTCCCTTCCAATCTAAACCATTCTATGATTCTAAGTCTTTTTCCACTGGGCAGCTTTCCAGCCACTCTTCCCCAAGCCTGTAACACTGTGTGGGGTTGTTGTGACCCATGTGCAGGACCCAGCACTTGGCTTTGCTGAACCTCATNAACTGGGACCTTCCCGGTTAGCCAGGACTGCTGATAAATGATAGAAGGTGGTTTGGTGCACATTTCTGCCAGCTCCCTCAGTATCCTAGGGTGGATCCATGTGGCCCCATAGACTTGTATATGTCTAAGTGCTGTAGCACGTCACTCACCATTTCCCCTTGGATTATGGGGACTTCTAGCTCAGGGGACTGAGTACTCAGGGAGCAACTTGTCCTACTACTAAAGACCGAGGTAAAGAAGGCTTTAAGTACCTCCGCCTTTTCCTCAACCTTGGTCACCATGTTTCTGCCCCTGTCTAATAAAGGATGGATATTTTCCTTAGTCGTCCCCTTACCAGCAGTAGTTAGATTAAGTTTTAGCTGGGCTTTGGCCCTTCTAGTTTTCTCCCTACATAGCCTCACAACATCTTTGTAGTCCTCATGAGTTGCCTGCCCTTTCTTCCAAAGACCATAAACTCTCCTTTTTTCCCTGAGTTGCAACCATAGCTCTCTGTTCAGCCAGGCAGGTCTTCTTCCCCGACGGTTCATTTTTCAGCACATGGGGACAGCCTGCTCCTGCACCTTTAAGACTTCCTTCTTGAAAAACGTCCAGCATTCCTGGACTCCTTTGCCTTCAGGACTGCCTCCCAATGAACTCTGTCAACGAGTCTCCTGAATGGGACCTTCCTGCAGGACTCTGGAGTCCTTAAGTGCCTTAAATATGTCTGGATTATTTGCAAAAAATATCCATCCAGGTAAGATGTTAAATCTCACAGAAGTTAAAGGGGAAACTCATTTGAATGTTATAATAGCCTCCCTTGACACCTCTTTATTTTTAGAGGTCTAGATACCACCATAAATCTTGTCTGATAGACTTACAGCCATACAGGGGGTTAGGTGCAACAGTACTTCACCAGAAGCTAAAAATAGAGTGCATCTTTATTTTCTCAGCCTTCTCTGAATAGCTGCTTGTCTCATCCATTTGAATTTGAAGAGAAAACTGCCATTTGGCTTGTCCTTTTACTGGTTTAGCACAAAAACAGTCCCTAAAAATCGATACCTCCATAGCAAATGGCAGCCTGCAACTTGGTGGCCAGGCAGTTCAAGCAGACTGAAAGTGTGTCTGTTCCCTGCATCCAGTGGCACAGAGAAGAGTAACAGGGATATCAGTCTCCTCGGCTGCATGACCAGATGTCCATTTACAGCTGGGAAAATCCAGGATAAATGAGTATACATGCTGTTGCCAATAGCTATTGCTTTGTTCCTAGTATGTGAATGTGCCAAGCTTATCAACAGCACCATCAAGAAGTTAATTCGTGGCTACAGACAACAGATGCTGAGGCATCCTGCACTCCCCTGAAACCTGTTTATTTGTTACCAAAGGTAAAACCTGTGCTGTGCAAAGAGCAAAACTCCTGAGACAGGAGCTCTCGGTGGGCATGGTTTAATAGAAAGCTCCTGGTTTAGAGAACGCTCAGCTCCTGCCAACACAGCACAGTTTCTTCAGGCCTTCCTATGTTTTTTTTGTTGTTGTGGGCATCATTTAAACACCTGCCTGCTCTGCATTAGAAGGTGCTTTGGTAGACTGTGATGAATATAGCTTCATGACAACCCACCAAGCTAAGCAGCGGTCCATTTTGCAAAGACGGAAGCAGAGGCTTGGAGCAGAAGCACAAGGAACGACATGGTCACCTCCAGGATGAGCACATGCGGTCTGTGCCACCACCATGGAAGGCATATGCATCCTAGGAGTGACCAGGTTTAGCTTGGTTTCTGTTTCTGAACCCTCTCTGGGGTGGGGAGAATGGCTTCTTCATCTGGGCGAGATTGTTCCAGGTCCTTTGTGGCAGAGAGAAGTTGAAACCTGCATTTCTTCCCTCTGCCACACAGATTTGTAGTTTCTTACAGGTTCCCACCTCCAGATTCCTCCTCCATGAGGAAACCACCATGCTGCAGACTGCAGGTCGGTGCAGCACAGGGGAAGCACTGAGCGGAGCCTATCCTCTCCCTGCACTGCCAAAAGCACATCCCAGCCGCACTGGCTGAAGATACGTCGCCATGTATGCTGCCATCTCATCCTTGGCCACTTGTAGATGTTTTCTATTTTTAGCCACGTGCTCCAGCTGTTCTCCTTCCAGCTCCATTGCACCTTTAACCCAGCATTGAGATAAAGGATAGGAAAGGATTAGCAAGGTCTGCTTTTTAAAAGTAATATGTAAGTGTTCAGTGACACTGCCTCTGCATCTCTTTAGAAGAGTAATTTTTTTAGTCCTTGTTTTTCCTCAGTTTAAATAGCTTGGAATTGATCTTTTCCCTGCAGTCTTTCCCCTCTGTGTGCCAGCACTGAGTTCACACCTTCTGTTTGTGCCACCACAGTCTACCACTGTTGGAAAGCAGGATCTGTTGTGAGGCTTTTGCTCACATATAAATTTATCTGTTGTTTTATGAAATCCACCCACATTTGTTCTTAAAAAATGTCAATAAATACCAATATCTAATTAATTTTTAAATCCTGAGGTGTTACCTTCCTAACATCCAGTTACTGGTCCTGGGTGAACTTCCTCAGCTCCAGAGCCATGAATTTCATTTGTTTGTACAGTTATTTATGAATCAAAGAACAGAGCGGATGAGCACCATGTCCTGCCCTCAGCTGACAGAAAGCAGCTGAGTGCAGCTGTGATCAGTTCAGTTAATTGATAAAAAAACAGCTGAGGACCAAGCTGAGTGAACCTCTGTGTGTGCTCGGTAGGACAATGTTGCTTTGTACCATTTCCAGTTTTCTATTTCAGTTTTGTATTAAAGCAGCCAAATTTTGGGGGACTAATGGAGAAGAAGTGGGAGATTAAAAGATACTGACTGCTACAGCTTTTTCAGGACCACTGTGCTTCTGCACTTCAGCTGGGCTTTTCCCTGACCTGACTTTGGAACTAATTAGGAACTAGTCAGAAACAGATATTATGACTGGTTTTACCGTAAATACTTGTATCCTTAGGGCTAGAGAGCTCTGGTGCTGTCTGGGAGATGTGGGGAAACAGGTAAGTGGAGAACCATTATCTGAAAATCAGGTAGATCTGTAGTCTCTGATGCTTCACCTATGATGCAGGGAGAGGCTGGTTGTTCATTTTCCTTTGGTGGAAAGGAAAGTAAAACTTGTAATGTCAAGGCTGCTTAGGCAGCTGTGAGTAATTGAAGGAAGTGCTATTGTGTTTAAGATCCTGGGAAAGTAAATATGAAAAAAGGGGGGGCAGAATCATCCTCAGCTGTAAGGACAATAGGTTATTCATGTTGGAGCTTTGTAAATGGTCCTAGGTAAGTGCCAGAGAGGTGTCAGCTGCTCTTCTCGTTACATCCTGATGGGAAGGCTGGGGAATGATGAAGCAGTCAGTGGGGCCATGTACAAGATAGAGTCTCTCCTGGCCATAACACAGGAGAAGCCTGAACAGATAGGTTCACAAACACGCTCTTTAATCCCATGTGTGACAACAGATCTAGATCTCCCCACAATGACATGCTGAGGTTCCTTGCCTGGTCTTTATTAATGCTTGTTGTTGGGGTTCCAGCTTTATTTCCCAATTACTAAAAACTGTTTTGTCCTAAGAGGATTCTCTCTGTTCACAAATTTAGGAGTTTCCTTCATTTGTAGATCAGAGCCTAGAAAATCCATTAATTATATACATCTATACATTTGAATGCTCTTTCTAGGAGCCATGACCACTAAATCCTCTGTCAAACTCTTCTGTAAGATTTGCCACCCTTGAACTCTACTTTGTGGGGAGAAAGAGAAGACAGCAGAATGAAATTGTAATTCCTATGCCTCATGTGAGCAACAACTGTTTGATACATTAGCAATTCAGGGATACAGCAAGGGATATTAGAAACTGCAAAACTTTCCCATGAGACTTTTTTGAGGGTAGCTGTTGGCTAGTCCACTCCCTTGCTTTTCTTGTTTCTTCATTATGATGAGATAAGCAAGAGGCATTGAATTAGAATTTTTGAATTCTATTCTGACCTCTATGGCCTACCAACCACACATCCTAGAAACAAATTCTGCCTTTTCCAAACTGCTTGTTATTTTTGACATGCTGGTTATTTGGATCTTGGATCTAGGATAGTTTTGTCACTGCAGGAAAGGTAATGCAAAATGGACTCATTGCTTGCTTACCCCTTTTGTATATTCCTTTTTTCCTTATAGAGAATCAGGTGTATGTTTGTATGTGTGTGTGTGTGGGCAAAGCATGAATTGCAATCCATTTTTTTTACAATACCTGCTATTCATTAAGCATTATTACTGGTAGCAGGTAGTTACTCGTACAACATACTCAGTTATTCATTCATTGTGCTCACTCACACACAGTTACCCAGTTGGAGCAACCTCTGGGAAAACAACCCTAGCTGCTCACTCAGAAGTAGTTAGCTTCTTGGTAAGCATTCAAGTCCCTCAGAAAGTCCTTTGCTTCACCAGGTGTATAAATACACTCCAGTAGTCTTGTGCATATGGCTGCCACACCCTCTTGGATGTGGCCTGAGTTACACAACTTGTGGTTGATACTAGTGTGTGTTCATGGCCTTGTACAGACTCAGAAGATTTTTGGTGCTGTGAGTTCATCAGCTCTTGCAAATTCAACAGAAGTTGTCCAGAGCTTGTCTGTCCATCCCTAACTTTCATACAAAAGTCTTCTAAGTACTTTTTTTTTTCTTCTTTCTGGGCAGTTGTTTTCTGGCAACTATTTCTTCATCCACACCTACAGACAGCTACAAGATCCGTTCACTGAAAAAGAAAGAGTCTTTACAGCCTCTTTTCCTTCGGACATGAAATATTTCTCTCTTTAGGCCATTGCACTGAATGTACATGTGTAATTTCATGTTGTGTTTCACCTGATCTAAAGTCAAGTTGCTACCACAAGCGCCGATCTCCCACCTCCTCCCCTGCATAAAATCTGATATTTATCTCCACGGTGATCTTGATCCCCTTGTAGAGGTGAAGGAAAATGAATACTTTTTTTTCTAAGTTAACTGTTTTTCTTGTAAATGAATGAGATGGCACAATCATCAGATTGAAGGCAACAAGGACTATGGGAGTTCACACCTAGGACACATGGGGAAAGCAGTGCCACAACGTTGGTGACAGAGTTGGACCACATTAACTCTAATGTTAAACCTCCCCAAAACCTAGATGACAAATCCTTGAGCTTTTCCACAGCACTGTGTTGATCATCAAATGAATGTGGTCATCAAAACCTTCTGCAAAGTGCCATTTGTATACAAGCTCTCTACTATGTATTCATGGATTCCTAAAGCTATATAAATGTGACTGAGCACCTCAAGAGAATGGATTGTGTCACAAATGTTCAATGCATATAACAAAGCTAAAAGCAAGTTGCTTCACTTTACAAGGCAATAGCAGTATGGCCTCACTAATTTCTTGAGCGATCAACTTGAGTTTTCCATTTGAAGGAGAGAGGTGAAACAAATACACAAAGAAGCAAATATAAAAGACCAAAGATAGGGAAAGAAATCAAGATTCCATAACTCTATTGTCTGACAACCACCGTAAGGTCAGAGAGGACAAAAATACACAAAAGCTTACTGAGCTTTTAGTGGTTATTTTACAATTAACCACTCAGATGAGACTGTTAAATTCCAAACTGAATATGCATCATTCTGATAGAAAATCAGAAAGTGGGGGAAAAAAGAGAAAATACAGCAATTACCCTTTATTTTTATGCCAACAAGGCTTTAAGCAGAATCCTACTGGAGAGATAATTTTTCAGCAGAAAGATAAGATTTTACTGCTTCCAGGTATTTATTCTAACCCTTAGTACTCTCTTGCTCACACTGTTTTAAATCTGTCCCCAACAGGGACCAGTGCAGTAGAGTGGTTCACAGCTCTGGAGTATTCCAGTACCTCTACGTAGTCTTAAACTCCTGTTTCTGGAGGCTACACCACAGTGCTGAGGAGCTCAGATGACCTTAGAGCAATGTGGTAGCCCTCATAAAGATTTATTTCTGAATCCTGATGCAAGAAGGTCAGTCTGCACATCTGCAGGCCAGCTTGGTACTGTATGATATCAACTGGTCATTCATATGAGTAGAGGCAAAGGGCAGGAATCAATTACTATAATCTGAAAGATTCTTGCTGTCTCTCTTGAAGCTCTTCTGCAGATCACAGGTCATCTCAGATGCCTGGATCCCAGACACCTCTATTTCTAGTTCAAAGGGACTGAAAGAGCAAAAAGCACAATCTTAACTCATCTGCCTTCTGACTATCAGCCCAATGGAGATACTTAATACCTCCTTTGTCTGAGATTTTTGGGATTATTTTCTTTGTTTCTCTGCTAAAAGCATAGCTTGAAATGATTTTGGTAGCAGCTGTAAGCACTCAGCATTTGAGTAAATTAGACCCTGGGATCTGCTGTTTGGCACCTTCTCAGTAAGAGAGGAGCTCAGAGAACAATGACTTCTGAGGTAGTCTTGTCCAGCATCACAGGAAATCTACAGCAGAGGGAAGGGGAAGATCCAGTTCTTCAGTTCAACCTGTCATCCTATTAAAACTGCCTTTCTGCTGCAACAAGGAAAGGAGGTTCTTGCAGTAAGTCCAACAAATTCCTCTCCTGTATGAGTTTGGCTCAATGCAAGGACATGGAAGCAATATAATATATGTTCAGGTGTTTAAATATGGTATTGTAATGCTTATACACAATTCACTGTTCCCAGGGCTGTACTGATTGTGATGTTTCCTCATTTTTGAGTGCTTTCCTTTGTACCCTCAAGCATTCATCAGTCTACATTATTTCTGTACCGACAAGGAAAGGGGTAAGTTATCCTAGTTTAATTGCTTCTAACTTAAGGACAGATAAGTACAAACTATATCAAGGGAAAATTTATGTCTGCCAGAAAAAGTCTATAGGTAGTTCTGGGCATAGGCTTCTTGGGCTTAGTGCTCCAATGCTCCACATCATGTATAGACATTAATGCCCAAGCAAAATGAACATTGGCTGTGCAGAAGGTTGCATTGAGATACAAAAGAAATTATTATGTTTTCATTCTTAATTTAGACACATGAATTGCTAAAGGCCTTTGGGCCTGTTTTCTAGTTTTACCTTTTCTGTCTACTTGTCCCACAATCATGAGTTTCTGTTAATACACAATGTTATGTACTTTTGAGAGGATGTTATTATATAAAAATGGATCTATAAAAAATGTATATAGGCATGCAACTCAATATAAGAAAGAGTGAAAATAGCACAGCTTCACCTTTCTGTGGGGCTAAATGTCAGGAAGTTTGAGAGACGATTTAACCACACTACTTTCTATAGAAAATACCAATAAATACTGCAACAGCTCTGTGAAAGTGACTCTTCATCCTGGCTTGAAGATAGGCACAATTAAGTGATGTCTTCCTGATCTCATGGACACAATCCAAAGAAGACATTGAGTAGCTAATAGAGCCAGACAACGTGTCGTATGTCAACAGTGTCAGTTAGGCTGTCTCAAGTCTAGCCTCTCAGTGACACGGCACAGTGCAAATTCTCAGGTCAGCATAAGGATACAGCCTCTGCCCAAGCTCCTGAATATCCTGAAGAAAGGAGAGCTCAAACACTTACAGCTCTTTACACACATGGCCAACAATATCAATGAGAAATTAACAGGTCATGGCAGGTATATTTACCATGTCGCACTGCATACCTCATTCACGAGAACAATCTCCTTACTTGGGATTTAGGTTTCTTCTTCTCACATGGTCTTCATTCTTCATTCCCACTTCCTTTTTTTTTTTTTTCATCATTGAGGAAGAGAAATTATAAAAGCAAAGCTTTCTCAGGCAGTTATTTACAGCAACAGAAAGAGAAATGCCATTTTCAGGTTACTTAGAATTGTAGAATAACAGAATAATTTAGGTTGGACAGGATTGTATGTCGCTCCGTGTATGTTGGGTGCTGCAGTCTCCTGACCATCTTGATGGCCTTCTGCTCAACTTGCTGGTCTTTGTCAATGTCTGGGGAGCCCAAACTGGGCTCCATTCAGTTTAGTGTCAGCTGAATCAGCTTTCAGTGAATGCATTCCACCTCCCCGACTTGGTTCTTTAAGAAAAGGCAGAACAGTATTGGCCCCAGTATCAAACCTTGAGGAACACTACTTGTGACCAGAGGTTTGTAGAAACCTTACCAGTTTTACTGAGGTGATCATACCCCAGTTAGTTCCCATTGTTGACACTCTTATCTGGCATCATTGATCATCCAAGTTCCCTCTTCAGGGGAAAAAATTGCACTTCCCAAAATGAAATTTCCAAAGTCCCAGTCACCCCCTGGAGACACTAGTGAGCTGATCGTCTAAATCCTTCACATTTTCATTGTTACATATTCTTTAATGAAAACTGTAATGAAATCTGTGAAATCTAATAGCAGTGTACAAAAAGGATGAAATTTCCAGTTTGGGAGAACGCAGCCTCATTTTAATCCTGGCAGCAAATATTAAAACTAGAATTAAATACAAAAGAAAAAAAAAAAGTAGGAAAATGTGATTATATATGTACACAACAGACCTAAAATCCATATAATATCTCTAGTTACTTTTTGTTATGTTTCTCCAGTGAAGGGCACATGAAGTTGGGAGTGTTCTTTGTAAACCTTTTGGCCAAAGTGCATCTATTTTTTTTTCTAGCAAAATGCTACCTGCAGAATAAGAGTTTAAGCAATGACAAACACAGCAATAAGAATTGTAAATCAATGTATATAGTGGTTTATTGCAGACATAAACTGTCTTTGGAGAGACAAAGTGAATTCACTAGTCCATTGACCTGTGACAGAGTCCTTAGAAAATAAAACCATCCAGAGACAGTTTATTTTACTTTATTCAAAACTTGTTATTTTATATCAAATGAGGTCTTGGACTTAAGCCATACACATTCACTCCCTGAACCTTCTCACGTCTATACCTACTGTTTACACCTTTACTGCAAATAGGAGCTCACAACTTCAATGTTTTAAATTAATTTTTCCAGCAGAGGCAATACTACATAACATTCGGACTTGTTTTTCAATGATTTAACAAGGACGTGAGCAAAAATGGCCAGTGGCAGTGTGGGACCTAAGCAGATGAGAATGTCAGAACCAAAGAAATGAGTTCTGTAGTGGTTTTGGTTTTTTTCTAAATGACTATTTTCTACTGCAGGTAAGAAAGTTGCAAGACAGGAAATGTACTTTGGAAAATGATTACTACTACAGGCAAGAAAATATCAGTGCAATGTGCATGTACTGCAGATTTCTTTACCAATCTAAATTTTGATCTGTTTCCAGTGTTAGTTTCATATTCCTCCAGATGACACATTAAAAAAGAGAAAGGGAAAAAAAAAAAACCAAAACCAAAAGTTTTAAAAAATGTCGCAACCACAGAGATAACATCAGTAAAATAAACCTCCATGCATAGATAATTTTAAGTTCTACTTTAATATTTCATAATACCTAAAACCAAGTAGATTGGAATATTTTGTAAACATCTGGATCAAATAGTCCAGGAAAACTTCAGGTAGTACTTAAAAAAAATGAGGTGACATCTGTGGAGGTAAAAATAAGACAGACATGATCCTTGCTTTTAAATTTCCACCTCTGGAAGTAGTCCCACCGTCTAACTGTAAGCAACTGTATCTGGGTGCCTAAGTTAGAACATCTTTCCTCAGACCTGAATAGCTGTGTGGAGACGAACTCACTCTTTGGTGCTGGTCAATACGTATACTTCAGACTTCAGCTCTGTATCACCTGTTGGAATAGACGACTCTTCTCTGTGTGTACAGAGACTGAAAGCAGGGGCATTTGCTTCCTGGTGTGGACACTGAGTTTGATGTCTAAAGTGAGGTGGTGTGAATACATTTACTTGTATGGATGGGGCTCATCTGACCTATTGCAAACATCTATATGTGGCCTGGTGATCTTTACTGCTTGCACAATCAGTGAGAGAAACATGGTACCACACACCTCACCCAACAAGGAGGAGTCTGAAAGTGAACATGTGCTCTGTCTCTCCTCTGACTAAATCAGGAATTTAAGTTATTTTAAAATAAGAGATATATATATTTTTATGGTGTGCATAGCTAAAGTTAAATGAGATTAAGTCCATCGTATACATCTGGCATTAAACTCCTCACCTAATCTTATCAAAATTTTGTTAGCTGCTTTACAGGCAGGCTCTGATATTGCCAGAAACATAGTTGCCCGAACAGTTATTTATCAACTGTGATCTTTCCAATATTGAAAAAAATCTTTGCTAAGCATCATGGTTTAAACTTTTCTACTTCCACTGTGAGAACAAGATTTAGAAATTACAAATCTGTTAGCTCAGTGATGAATATATACTAGCGTCGTTTTAGATAATTATATATAATCTGAAAACAGTCCAGGGTAATTTCTGAAATAACTGTATGAGAACTTCATTGCTCTGCCCAAACAGAAAGCTAAATAATGACTGAAGTAATCCACAGATTCTGTTAAAGTAAAATTTTCAAATTTGGATACCTAAATGGAGGCATAACATCCATATACAGATACCAAAATGATTTATTGAAGTGTTTAGCAAATTCAACTTTTTAAATTTGAATTAAACATGATCCAGCTACCTAAACACAAGCATGTAGTGCTATTTGAGACATGCTATCAAGACATTGGCATGAGCCCAACTTGTATGCCACAAGGTCTATGAGAAACCCTGCTCTCCCAGCTGGATACTGGAAACCAACAGTCCCAGGACGGGGAACTTACCCTGGCCCATAGAGGCAACACAGAACAGAGGAGGATTTTCAGATAGGACCTGGAAATCATGTCCAGCTCTGCAGAGCCATGCTGTAAGCAGTCAAGTCAGAAAACTTTAACCTCAGCTATTGGAGTAATGCACTTAATGCTTTAATGTAAGGCACTTTGGAGCTTTGTGTGGTCTCTCATACTAATGGAGATTGCTGATAACTTTTAATATCTTCAGTAAAACATCCAATCTCTGTGGGATTGCAATTATGCATAAAGAAGCTAGACGATGAACAAATAAAGCACACACTGCAGGCAAGTGAGATCAACTTAAGTTTTTCAGACGTAATGGAAAAAAAGGCTGCAGGTAGAGAAATGCACTGCACTTTGCTACCAGGCACATCTCACTTACCTGTGCTATCTTTCACCACACAGAGAGGGTCTTGAGACACTTTACCAAAAGGGAAGATTTCATATGGAAGTAGTGTTACTGCTGCCACTATAGTATGAGGCAGTAACTATTTCACAGCACACAATCATATTATGAGATAGTTTAGACTTGGGAATTACAAATAAAACACTATCTTTGCAGTCACTTGTGTGGTTACTAGGTGCTAGCTAGTGACAGGAATTATAAATAACCATAGATGATAAAGAGCTAGAGCATTCGTTAGCCATCGATCAGTAACCAATTTTTATATCACTGGAGCTTTATATCACTTTTCATATAATTTGATTTATGCCTCATGGGGATTTGCACAATACGTTAAAGTTAGTAATACAATTTACAGGCAAAAGAGAAGTAAAATCTCCCTCACTTCTGAGGTTACTTAGGTATTTCATCCTTTCCTCTCAGACTACTTCTCCCACTGCCTGACTTTTTACATCTTCTATCTGGACTTCTGTAAGGCCTTTGATATGGTCCCCCACAACATCCTTCTCTCTAAATTGGAAAGATATGGATTTGATGGGTGGACTGTTCAGTGGATGAGGAATTGGTTGGATGGTCACATCCAGAGCATAGTGGTCAAGGGCTCAATGTCCAGATGAAGATTAGTGAAAAGTGGTGTCCCTCAGGGGTCTGTATTGGGACCACTACAGTTCAATATCTTCATCAATGACATAGACAGTGGGATCTAGTGCACCCTCAGCAAGTTTGCAGATGACACCAAGCTGAGTGGTGCAGTTGACATGCCTGAGGGACAAGATGCTATCCAGAGGGACCTGTTCAGGCTCGAGAGGCAGGCCCATATGAACTTTATTAGGTTCAACAAGGGCAAGTGCAGGGTCCTGCATATGGGTTGGGGCAACTCCCAGCATCAGTACAGGCTGGGCAGTGAAAAGATTGAGAGCAGCCCTGCTGAGAAGGACTTGGGAGTACTGGTGGATGAAAAGCTGGACATAAGCCGGCAATGTGTACTCACAGCCTAGAAAGCCAACCATATCCTGCACTGCATCAGAAGAAGCATGACCAGCAGTCGAGGGAGGTGATTCTGCCCCTCTTCTCCACTCTGGTGAGACCCCACCTGGAGTACTGCATCCAGCTCCAGAACCCCTAGCACAGGAAAGACACGGATCTGTTGGAGCGAGTCCCGAGGAGGCCACAAAAATGATGAGAGGGATGGAACACCTCTGCTGTTAGGACAGGCTGAGAGAGTTGGGGTTGTTCAGCCTGGAGAAGAGAAAGTTCCGGGGAGACCTTACTGCAGCCTTTCAGTACTTAAAGGGGGCCTACAGGAAAGATGAGGAGGGACTCTATCAGGGCCTGTTGCGATAGGACAAGGAGGAATGGCTTTAAACTAAAAGAAGGTAGATTTAGACTAGATAGAAGGAAGAAAT